>OV651821.1:57555209-57601222 GCA_927349885.1 Psylliodes chrysocephalus
ATTATGAAGTGAATTGTGTAGTACTTTGTATACATGTAAGTGGTAATAAAACCGTTACAAATCAGATTGCAGTTTGATTCTAAACAAAGTTTTGCAAACATTTTATATTGTGAATTTGTAGATATCCATTTATCGTAAGAAACAAAATTTTACGACTTACGCTCGGAAAATAACAAATACTTCAGTTTTGATTTTGACATTAACAGCATATATATTTTAATTTGCTGGGCGCTTTTTCGCAGATTTCATTTTTAATATAAACACTATCACATACTATAAGAAATAAACAAATTTAAAGCTAAGAAGTAAGAAAAACTCCAATCATAATTGATACAAATTAAAATATAAACAATGAACACGAACGGCAATTTTGCCAAAAACTGAACTGATTTTAAATTAATAAGTGAACTGAAATTTGTAAAAAAATCAATATAATAAATCGGTTTAAAAAAATCTTTAAATAAATATAGAGTATGATTACATATTACTAGACACAAATTTTGATTCTTAAATAAAATGTCTTATCTACTTCTTCAAGGGCTAAAATCCGACGACCTAGCAAAATTTCGCTACTTCTAGCAACATTAAAGGATATCCTACTTATAGATATTTTCTACAAATTCCCTCCAGAGGGCGTATCACAAATAAATAATAGTTCAGTTGAATATTTCTGTGTCTAGAAGCCTTAAAGGTTTTTGTTTCATTAGCAGTTTAACTTGTATAAAGTCTATATAAAACAAAAAAGCTTAAATTTAAAAAAAAATTATAGTACACTTATATATTTTTTCAATATGTTTCATAATAAAATGGTTTAGAACACAGATTTTATTTCTTTTTGACAACATCAACTAAATGAATTATAATATCTTGAAAATTTCATACTTATTTAAGAATTCAAAAGCATTTAATTTAACCTGTACCTTTTTTTCTTACAAAAGGTATCATTTCGAGTTAAACCTTTTTTATTTTGATAATAAATTAGTGGTTTTAGATATCCTTACTATTAATAAACTTAAAATTAATGTATTGCGTTCAGATTACAAAATTAAAAAAAATATAAAATTTTGAAAAATGTATTACCTAATATTTTTTAAGGAACAAACCATAAATTTAAAGAACACAAAATATAAGTAAGTTTGTGTTTTAATTTTAAGCCTGGTTTTAAAATTTTTCGTTACTGTATAGGTTGTCGAGATACGAATTATTAACCCAAATATTATCTGATTTTGTGACTGGTTCTGATTTTTTATAACTCCTAGATAAAATTGTTTGGCAGTTTCATCAATTAAATCTAAAAGTTCTGAGAGATCTTTGGCTTCTTTTGCACTAATTTCTTTTTGTGCCTCATATAAAAGGTTATCTGTTCATAGATAGTTTTTTTTTGTTTGAAAATAATTTCTTGAAATGGTCCGTATCCGGGTAGGGATGATGATTTATTAGTGTGTCTCAACCACTTACTTCATACTTTTCCAACATATTTTATTGTTATTCTTTGTGACTTTTCTTTTTACTAACACCGCCTTTAAAACATTTTAAAAAATAAAAAAATTTTTCTTCTTATTTCAACTACATGAAATTTATTTTCTTATAATCCTTTCATTTTATCGATCAAATATAATTTTGATCTTCGAATCGTACCAAATTAAAAATTAAATTAGAAATGAACATTTCATCTAAATATTTTCGATTGTTGCGTGATTCGAGTCACACTCCCAATGAGTATGTAGAGGAACTAGAAATTTAGGGCCTATAACTGTTAGATGCTTATTTTAACCTAAAAAATGTGTAGGCATGGCAGCTAAATGTGAATTTTTGTTCTGCCCACCGCATATATCACTATATACAAAAATTACATGCTCAATTTCTGACGATAGATACTCGGAAAACATAAATAAGTATTACTTAGCTTTATGCCTTCTTGAAAAATGGGACTAACAAGTGTTTATGTGATCTATAATATATTGTTGTCGATTTTCTGATTTCTTATTTTTAAGTACATGTTTGCCCCTGGCATCGGAAGCTGGTACGCCACTTAGTGATGATCTTTTATTTTATTTAATAGTAGTATACATTTATTTGTCGCATCATAAATAGCACGAAATTATTCTTTACAAGATTGTACTTTTTTACCCTTTATTTCTAAGACATAGTTAAAGTCTTCTCCTAGTTTTCTTTTTAGTTCTACTAGATGTGCAAGGGTTTACTGCCGTAGTCTTCTTACTTTTAATTTGAATAATTGACGCAATGTATGTTACTCTTCTATCTTAATTGCTAATTTTCTAGTAGCCTTCAATCAGCGAGATCCTTTCTTCATTGCTAATTTTATTTTTGTTGTCTTCTACAGTTATTTTTTATAGGTTTTGGTTTCCTTGCATTTATTTGTTTTTCAAGCTTTAACTCTCATATTTTTGGTAACTATTTCTTAATATGTCGCAATTTCTTAATACCTTTCTGCTGTCCACTTTTTTATTTTATTTATGGATTTCGTCAATATTTTGATGTGGAGATTATTTTTTTTTGTTTCATTAGTTCAAGCATACGATGCAGCATTCCATTTTTTTGCTATCATTCAGTATTCTTCCTTACTTATCATCTTCTGCTATAGCATAATCAGGGTCTTTTGCAATAAAAAAACTAAAAAAAAAATTAAATTTTATCAAATAAATTAACAAATTAAAAATTGGAGCTACATTAATACATTTGGTAAAATTACAAACAATATATTAATTGCTAAACTCTTAAGGGCGGCGTCTGGCAATATCTCGAAAACAATTTCGAATTTTTTTTTATAAAATCGTTTAAAAAAAAATACTTAAAAATGATTTTAACTTTGTAACTTTCTGAAATGTCAGGTCATTATACCACATACTTGTGTTTTCATAAACAATCTACATAATTTTAAACCAAGCTTTCAAAACTAAACAATATTTTGAAGTGTGATGTGTTTTATTATTTTAATTCCTAGGTAAATAAATCATTGTGATTATATGTGGTTTAGATACTAAAAGTCAAAGTCATTTTTCGAGTACTTTAGAACAACTCAGTTTTTTAAGACGTCTTTACATTTCCTAGGCATACTTCATGAACAGTTCTCAATATTAAAATTAATACCAGGAAGTATATTTTTCCCAAAAGCTTCGTTTAAAGTCAACTGCGCATATACGGCAGATTTCTATGGGCGAACGTTAACCTTAATATATAATATAATTTTTTTCTTAAAGTCAGTATTGACTGGGTTGTAGCTTTGGTTATTGTAAAGCTATTTCATTATTCAGTAATGCCCTAATCCCCAAGTCTTGTTTTAAAATAAATAAGTGTCCAAATTAATTATAAACTGTTGTTTAAAATAAACAAACGTAACATTGGTGTCAGAAGTGAGATTTGGAGAAGTGCTTTCACAGATTCCGGAAGGGAAAGAAAGAGTACTAAGTTATTTTTGTAAAGTGCTTCCGAAACCTAAACGAAATTACTGCGTCACAAGAAGAGAACTTCTGGCAGTTGTAAAGTGCATGGAACACTTCTACCAATATCTATATGGAAGGAAAATCTTAATCCGTACCGACCATGCCACTCTTAAGTGGTTAATGCAGTTCAAAACCTGAATTAAACGACTTCAAGAGTGCGACTTAAAGATCGAACATGTAGCCAGAATAAGCCACAGAAATGCTGATTCTCTTTCTAGAAGAGTGCTCCCACTGCAATAAAGTGAAATCCAAAGAAAGTGGACTACTAAGAACAATTGTAGTAAACGATGAGTGGGCCCTTGTTAAAATTAGAGAAGAACGAGAGAATGATACCGTTTTAAAGAAGATCCAACAATGGAAAGAAGAAAATCGTCGACCTACTTGGCAAAAAGTATTTAATCTTTCTCCAGTACTTAAATTATATTTGGCTCAGTGGGACTCTTTTATAATGGAAGATGGCTTATTAAAGCAAGTACTTGCAAATGATGATGGTTCTGAGAACAGATGACAGTTGGTCATTCCAAAGACTTCGATTACTCGAAGTACTTCGTCAGCTACACGTCAGTCCATCAGGAGGACATCTCGGTGTTAAAAAAACATTTCAGAGAGTTCGCGAAAGATTTTACTGGATGAAGTAAAGACTGGTGTAAGAAATGTAGCACCTGTGCTATAAGTAATGGATCTCCTATAAGACAATACAACGTTGGGAGTCCATTTGAGAGGATCGCCTTAGATATTTCTGGACCATTCCCCGTGAGCGAGGATTGTAATAAATACATTTTGGTGGTTATGGATTATTTTACAAAATAGGTGGAAGTCTACGCCATTCTAAATCAAGAGGCCGCAACTGTTGCAGATGTATTGATAAAAGAGTTTATTTGTCGATTTGGAATGTCCTTGGACATTCACAGTTACCAAGGCAGAAATTTTAAAAGCCAACTCTTCCATGGAATCTGTGACAAACTTGGCATGAAAATACCAGAACCACAGCATTGCACTCACAATCCGAAGGAATGGTATGGCGAATAAATAAGACTATTAGCAAATACCTGTCCAAAGTAGTTTCCAACCATCAGCGAGATTAGGATGAGTATCTTTCTCTCTTCGCAATGGCATATAGATCCGCTGTCAATGAATCTATAGACCAAACACCAGAAAAGGTGCTTTTCGGGCGTGAGATAAGACTTTCGTGTGACCTCGAGTTTAGATGCCGACTTGGGGAAGATTATGTGATTCAACTACGACGAAAAATCGACGACATGCATGAGTTAGTTCGCTCGCATCTTCAAATCGCCAGCGACAAAATGAAGAAGCGATAAGATACCAAAGACACAAAAGGATGTTTCAAGGAATACCACAGAGTCTGGCTCCATAACCCAGAAAGACGAAAAGGTTATTGTCCGAAAATTCAAAGGTCTTGGGAAGGTTCGTATCTCATCAAGAAAAAAATTAATGATGTTATATACCGTATAAGTAAGATCCCGAACTAACCCAAAGGTAGTGCACCAAAACCGGCTGGCGGCATTTGAGGGTGACCGTGATGAGAAAGAAGAAGTAAACCAGCTCCAAGAAACACCTGACCTTATCTTTGAAAAATTTAGGGGTGCATATACGACCGAACAACAAGATCTGCTCTCGCATCCAAAAGACTACTTGCTGGTCCATAGTACTTCTGCCAGTGTCAACGACGCTCGAGGACTGGCATATGTGTTCTGTAAGAAGTTTGGCCGACTGCTAGAACTTCAATGTCAGTTATCAGCCCCTGGAAATGCCTTGAAACTTTAAGACGAATCGCGTTACCTTCTCTGTCGTAACAAAGAACACCTTCCGAGATCATCCACTTATTATGTATGGGAAGCATAACTTAGTTTAAGGGAACACGTACTGGAGTTCAATGTACAGAAACTAGCCATGCCGAAGATAGAAAGAAATCAGCTGGATTAAAGGATCATTAGGAACAAGGTAGAAGTAACCTTTGAAGATATCGGAGTCTAAATACTGGTCTGCAGCCATTCGCCAAGTGTCGAGGTTACAGCTAATACTTGTTACTTCCATGTTACTGGAAATTGTAAAATAGGGTTCAATTGCAGAGACAACCATTCCGATATAGTTGCAATGTAATGCGAGCCATTTCATTATTTAGTCATGCTCTAATCCTCCAAGTCCCTCTTTCTCTTATTTGACATTTGAGACTCAACTTGTCCGATTATCATACATAAATAAACCCCTTAAAACCCAACATATTTGACGTTATAATGGTTTTAGTTTTGGCGAGAGCATTCTAGAGCATCACCAGAATTTTAAATGTGTATATATATCTAAATATTGGTGGAGAAACACGGAGCAGTCAGTCGTATACAAATAGTTGTAAAGATAAATAGTAAACAGTTTAAAGACATTCGAAATATATATATTAGAATAGTAATATTTTAAAATAAGTAAGTGTTCAAATAAATTATTAACAAATAAACTATTGTTTAAAATAAACAAACGCAACTTTATCATATCAGGTAATTTGTTAATTTCATAAAATGTAATAATTTTGATGTTTGGCATTGTTTTACCTAAAAATATGAAAATCATTCTTATTTCTTGTTTCGTACCAATTAATGAATTTCATTATTAAATGTTATGAATCTACTAAGACATTCAGGATCCATGTTACGTAAAATTTTATATACATATAAAAACCATTGCATAGTAAAAAATCTATCTTTAATATTTAGCCATTGTGAAGATGATAATATGAACGTTATGATAGATGTACTCATACATGCATCTCAAAATAACTTTCATGGCTCTATTTTGTATTTTTTGTAATATTTCGATTTTATTTACATAGGTCCAATGAATATGATCTTATTTGGTAATATTTAAAATGTGGTTTGATTATAGTGTTGTAGACAGTCTTGTAAAATAAACAATCGATACGGAAAATAAAAGTTTATTCTTACCTCCTTCTATTTTTGTTTTATGAAATATCACCATTTTCAAAACACTGCAGAAAGTAATTTGTGTCTTATGTTGAATTATGCCCTTTTGAACTAGATAATTAATTTTACGAATGTCTACATAGTACTTCTGACGATAGTTTTTTAATTTATTTGTAACATATTTACTTAAAGAAATGCTATCCTTATCACATATTTATACATTTCTTAAAGATATTTCCTTCTTTCATTTAACTTACTTACTCAGCATTTACTTGTTTTCTTTTGATAGAATGATAAAGGAACAAAAATACTTTTTAACGATTTAAATAGTTCAATTTTGCAAAAACTGAATTGCCTTTTGCCTTCTATTCACAAATTTATTTTATTGGTTCAGTTGACAGTATTTTTTGCCTAGGAGCTGACCGAAATACTATAGTCATTTTAATAGTTACTATTTTTACTATTTTTTTCCATTTTTGGGAGCTATATTCCTTGAGAACCAAAAAATATAACCCCACCAGATGTGTTGTAAGTTCAGTTAAATAGGGGTGGATAGATACCATCAGGCCATCGTCATTTAAATAGAGCGAAGCTAGAGATTACTCATCTAATTTTGTCTTCGTTTACAAAGTGATTGGCAGTTTACTAATTGTAGATAGATGGGTTGCGTTCTTTGTGTGCCCAGTCAGCGACGTTAGGAAAAATGTGTTGACAGCAGAAGTCTGATAAAGATATACAGTGAATGTCACAAAGTGACCTATCTCATTTTTCCTAATTTTAGATGAGAGCAATTTACATACGTCTCTCACGGAAGTTTCTATTACTACGTAACGGTTACAGTTTGAGATAGGCCACTTTGTTAAAAGAAAGATTTATAAAAATAGAGTGTTTTTACAGTCGTATCTTAAAAACTGCACTTTTTGAGATACATCAGTTTGTGAGATTGGTTTATTAAAAATAATGTGTACATTAAAAACTACAGTAAACTACATAATTAAATTTATTAGCAGACAAAAGCGGTGAGCCTATTTTAGGTTACATGCCTAGTCATAGAACCAAAAAAATAGTTATTTTTGTATCTAGTACGTCAAATGCTACTTCGGTGTTACGGGAACTAATTTTTTTAAGAAAAAAAAAAAATGTTCGGATAACATAATGGCCATAGCACAGTTTATAGCTAAAGAATCAGTTCGCTCACTCTGCGTCGGCACTTTTGATCTCAATGTTCCAGTTTATACGCTGCGCAACTCGGATTTGTATCCCTGGCGCATACAGAATCAAATCATAACCAATCAAATATATGACAACCGCCTATATTCAAACAGCAGTCATCTGCGCATCCTGAATTTGTATCCCTAGAGTGGATATTATTTTGGAACATTCAACTGGTCCAAGTGAGCTAACTGATTCTTTAGCAATAAACTGTGGCCATAGTATTTAAATTTATTACCTACTATTTGCCTATTAATTTACTACTTTAATTTTCAAATATCTTTAATTATCTCTCTGGGTCAAAATGATCTTTTGAAATTAAAAATGTTTGAAAGTCGTAATTTAAAAAAATGGTGTATCGATGTACGTTTTAAATGGGGTGATTTTTAAAGTATCCATCGAGTGACGTCACAGTTAACACAACACAAATTGAACTAATTCAGCTATCCTTTTGTTGATAGAAGTCTTTAAATTTGGCTAGCTGGCATTTGTCAACCAAATAAATTCACTTGTTTTATACTTTTAGATAATACAAAGTACTTATAAAATTTTCGAAAAGTACTTTGTTTATTACTTTGTAGATGATGTAAGATTAATATTTAATTATTATGTACTACAACAATTCAATCAAAATGGTAAAATAAATCGTCAGATTTGACTCGAAATAAATTATAGAAATGCTTTTTAAAGTGTATGGAAATGTTATGTCCAAAATAAGGTAAGTTTTTTATATTTCTTTTTCATTGATTTTAATTAGACACTTGACAACACCGCGCATATTTAAATTAACAGAGCATGACAGATATAATTTTAAATTCTAATGAATAGGTTTACATAAATGATCACTTAATGATCCTCATAAGCCATTAATGTGTAAAATGTTTAAAAAAACGTTAAAATATGTGGTTTCCGGTGGTATATTTGAAAAATACTCTCCTTCCTAAAGCCTTATGTTGGAATTCTGCTGTATTTCGAAGGACCGTATTTATTAAAACACTTGTAACTGCATTTTTACTTTTATTGTTAGCTACAACAAATACAAAAACGATTTCACGGGGAGCTTTTTTAAGAGGTCCGAATGACGACATGACACATATCGCTTTCTATCGTATTTCGCACTTCGGAATTGTTCGTCTCTCATCGTAATTCTCAAGTGTTTCCGGTACTGTGGTTTGGTATTCAAATTTAAAATTATTTCGCGCGGAAAATTGGACTTAACACCTAAAATGTAAGTTTTATAAAAAAATGGTATTTTTAAGAAAAGCGCGTCTTCGCAATATTAACTAACAAAGTTGTTGAAATAAATTGTATTGAAAAGATACCTAGCTTCGAGCAAAACACCTACACTGTTCATTGTTTTCGGAGAACATGGAGGATGAAAAGCTTCGACCGTGGCCAAATGATACGTGGAAGATTCTATCAACATTAAAATTCAAATATTAAATAAAATTTTAAACTGTGAAATTTCAGTTGCCTCCAAGTCAAAAATGGATAGTCTTTCAACCCCCCAAAACTGCAATATCATGAACTGAATCTGAATTGTCTGGTTTAGGAATAAATATTGGTTCGTAGATATTGATCACACCATTAATTTCAACTTTGTACATACTAAATAAAATTAGGTAGTTTAAAATTTTGTCACAATTTGAAATATGTTAAAAAGCCTTAATTATTATTAAACATTTAGAATGTTTGCTGGATTGAGTACCATAAAGGTAAAAATACAAAAATATCATATAGTTTACATGCAGTGCGCGAAATATGTATTTGGCACACTATTTCACGCACAGTGAAAAAGGGTCATTTTGCATATTTTCTGGAAAAAAAAATATATTAATCTCGGTCGTAAGTCTCAAACACTTGCAAACTTTTTTCTTGACCCGTAAATTGCACTTACGAGCCTTGGTTCACAAATAACTACTATGCCTTCAATCACTAAAAATCCAACATTGTCTTCTCTTTTCCTATAAACCGTCTATAAATTATTTCTGAATCAAACAGCGTTCGAGGTTAAATGAAAGAGTCTAATTAAAACAGCTATATTCTTCCGAAGATTGGATTTTGTTTAAACCGGAGTACATACATTCTGCGAGGTACATTCGTTTTAGATTCATTTTACTGGTGCATTTTCCCTAATCGTGTTTTATCGTTCTCCCGAGAATCGACTACCGCGCTTAATACGTCTCTTGGTGGAAAATGTTAGATTAGGGAAGGTCTCGTTAAGTTTTGGCTTTGGCTTTCGCTTTGGGCTTTCCCGTTTGTTTGTAGAAATTGCTATTTAGTTTCAAAAAGACCAGCCAGTTAGAGCTAACTACAAGCGATAGGAAAATAGTTACAACTTTTCAGTCCATTTAATACAAATATAATATTATACGCACTGCCTGGAAATATGAAAATTGTAATAAAAATAATAATGGTCTTCCCACATCAGGGGTTCTCAAAAGAAGGGGTACAAAAAAATTAATGTTTCTGTATTTTAAACTACATATATCGAAAAATAAAATACTGGCTATAATATTTGTTTTCGACGAATTTTTACATTTCGGAGTCTCCCGAATCCCTTTTTACTCTTTTCGCGACCATGTTTGAATGGGTATGTGTTTCTGTATTTGCGTTTGTATCTTCAATACCTTTTATTTTACTTATTGTTTACATTCCAAAGTACAAACAATTATGACCTTGAACATAAATTTTTCTTTTTTTAATTGTTGTCCAAACTATTAGGTACTCTTCTGCCTAAAAATATTAACATAGGAGCCTACTACGGTTAGGTTTATTATTGTCACCAAAAATCTCCTACCTAGATCAAGGAATTGTGCTTTCTCTCTCACTTCCTGGTTCTGTCTCCTTTTTTGGGCTGATATTGGGTCATGTGGACTCATTAAAATAATCAAAATTTATTTCGGATTTAAAAAATCTAAAACAAAAAGAAATTCTATCAAAGATATTGTATAACGAAAAATTAATCAAAGCTGATTATACGCGTTAGTGGATTTGTATACATATCTTTAGAAGACCGTTACTTCTTCACGGTAAGCTAGATATTATATTATCATAAAAACTTTAATATATTGGATTCATCCTGTTTTCAGGCATCGACTATCAACTACCAACTTCCACCTAGCTTTTATTCGTTGCTAACTACCATATAGTGGACTAGTTACCATATCTACAATTATCTCTCATCTAACAAATATTGTTGGATAAAACATTGAAAAGGGAATCATATTTAATAGCATCTCTCACCTTCCAGTCTGTAGTTGTTTGATATTGACCCCAACGCATTTCTGCAGATATAATTAGGTTCAGGTTGGAGCTTTTGAACCATTAAAATTAATTGTTCTGCAAGAAAATAAGTTAGACATTTCCAAATAAAACTCTCTAGTGTATAACAGGGCGATTCCAATTCAATTTCCTTTGGGTACAGGAATATCTACAAAACAAGATAATAAATATTGAATAAAACATATTTTTATATTATATTTTACCAGCTAAATTATATCATTATTGTGACAGGCTTCTGGTTCACCTACAGTGAATCAGCGAGTCTGTATGGCGCTATGATGGTGATTTCCGAATAGGGGTTGCTCAGGCGCCAGTTTTGGCATCGCAGTTTGCTCTGTGACCCTAAAGTACACCAGAGTGTACTCAAGGTAAACTCAGTGGAGGTAAAAATAATTCCAGGCGGTCACTGCCAGGTAGCCACTATACTAGAATAAATAAAAATAAAACACTTATCTCCTTTACACCTCGTATCCTACGGTACCTTGCAAGAGAACGGTTAAGAGCCAGTAATAAGAGAAACACAGGAATAAGTAATAAAATATATATTTACAAAAAAAAATATATACAACGGTAATTAAATATGAACGGCTCCCTGTATTCGGAAAATCTAATAAAATTAAGATATTATAATTGGAACCTATTTAAATATTGACGGATCCCTATAACCGGAAAATTTATGAAAAATAAATTATTACAATTGGAAATTATTTAAATGTAGGGAAATGTTTATGGTTCATTAGCGCAGGAGGCTAAGCTGTCTGGGAATTATGAAACTCCCTGTATTTGAAAATTTATTAAAAATAAATTAATAAAGTTGAAATTATTTAAATATTGACGGATCCCTATATCCGGAAAATTTATGAAAAATAAATTATTGAAAATTATTTAAATATAAGGAAATGTTTATGATTCATTAGCACAGGAGGCTAATCGGTCTGGGAATCGTGAAACGCCCAGTATACGGAAAAGTTATGGAAAATAAATTAATACACTTGAAAACAATTTAAATATGACGGTAGGTAATTAAATGCAAGCAAATAAATGAAATCAAAGTTGTCGGAACTTCCTTGTATTTTAATAACAAAGCGATGCGAAGCGAAAATTTTCGTCAAGTGATAAATATGGATATTTACGCGGTGTTTTGAACGGCGGACACGATGATCGTAGAAAATAATATTTTGAATTTTGCCCAGAGTCGATCGAGAGCGTGTGTATGAATTTAATTTTACAGAAGTCATCTGGCTTCATTCAATAACTAATTCTGGACGGGAAACAGACTGATTCAAATACGACTGAATAAAAAATTAAAAGAAAATAAATTTTACACGAAGTGAGGCGCGGAAATTAATTTAAACGTCTCTTGGGAAATTAGATACGTCATCAGGAGAGAGAGCACTCTAATCCGGGAACGGATCGAACCTCCGAAAAAAAAAAAAAAAGAAAATAAAACAATAAAATTATAGAAAAAAATTGAAAACAGGTCGAACCTCTCACTTCGATGTTAACTGGGCGGTTTTTAAAAGAAATTGGATATAGTCGTTGACAAAGAGAGCACTCGGTGTCTAGTCTAGGTCCAACCTCAAATAAAAAATTGCCAACGGTTTCCCACTGAGGGATAAAATAATATATCCTGGATATGAATCAAAATTCATCACTTGTCACACGGATGTCCCAACTAATTATATAAAAGCCAATATAAAAAAATAATATACGGTTCCTACCTTAGCAAATTAAACGCGGTCAATCAATTAACTTTTACGAAATCACGGCACTTCACGGAGTATTCACTAGATACTAACGAAGGGTGAGTAGTTTTCGGCTGTCGGCAATCAAGAGGATGTCATTCCCAGCTCTTACTGAATTCATGCTTTTCCGTAAACCTGAGTGGGGGGATATCACTACTAAAGCCGACTGTTTACAATTTAAAAATAAAAAAAATGTCCTTATAGTCCTTGACAAATAAAAGGTAGATAATTGGTACGAAATCGACTCTACAAAATGCCCATTCGGATTTCGGCAAATATAAGAATATTTTAATCTACGAGGGTACTCGCAATTGTTATCATTAGATGGCTCGCACTCAACATATTCGATAAATTTACTGGAAAGTCATCAAATATTTTAAATGCTTTTTTTTCGTCATTCTCAGTGAATTATCTTTTAAATGAGATAAAAACTAGATTGAAGATATATAATGATTGGCATTCTATATTATAATCTTCACAGATTTTTTAGAATCAATAGGTTTCATCCCCTTATAAAGCTTGTTTTTTCTGAAAATTTCAAGTTTCTATCTATAATTTTTGTTTTAGAGTTTTTTTAATGTTTTAGAATTTTTTTAAAGTTTCAACCCCCTAAACCCTTACTATTATTCAGATTTTTCAAAATCAATAGGGTTTGTTTCCTTATAGAGTTTTCCGTTTTTAACTTATCGTGCGGACAAAAAACGTGACATTGGACGGACAGTCGGGCGGACGAAGCGAATGCATAATAATAAACTTTATTGCCCAACAGAATAAATCCAATTATAGAACAAATAAATATATTATAACATAATATCATTTCATACAATAAATAAATAAATAAATAAATAAATAAATAAATAAATAAATAAATAAATAAATAAATAAATAAATAAATAAATAAATAAATAAATAAATAAATAAATAAATAAATAAATAAATAAATAAATAAATAAATAAATAAATAAATAAATAAATAAATAAATAAATAAATAAATAAATAAATAAATAAATAAATAAATAAATAAATAAATAAATAAATAAATAAATAAATAAATAAATAAATAAATAAATAAATAAATAAATAAATAAATAAATAAATAAATAAATAAATAAATAAATAAATAAATAAATAAATAAATAAATAAATAAATAAATAAATAAATAAATAAATAAATAAATAAATAAATAAATAAATAAATAAATAAATAAATAAATAAATAAATAAATAAATAAATAAATAAATAAATAAATAAATAAATAAATAAATAAATAAATAAATAAATAAATAAATAAATAAATAAATAAATAAATAAATAAATAAATAAATAAATAAATAAATAAATAAATAAATAAATAAATAAATAAATAAATAAATAAATAAATAAATAAATAAATAAATAAATAAATAAATAAATAAATAAATAAATAAATAAATAAATAAATAAATAAATAAATAAATAAATAAATAAATAAATAAATAAATAAATAAATAAATAAATAAATAAATAAATAAATAAATAAATAAATAAATAAATAAATAAATAAATAAATAAATAAATAAATAAATAAATAAATAAATAAATAAATAAATAAATAAATAAATAAATAAATAAATAAATAAATAAATAAATAAATAAATAAATAAATAAATAAATAAATAAATAAATAAATAAATAAATAAATAAATAAATAAATAAATAAATAAATAAATAAATAAATAAATAAATAAATAAATAAATAAATAAATAAATAAATAAATAAATAAATAAATAAATAAATAAATAAATAAATAAATAAATAAATAAATAAATAAATAAATAAATAAATAAATAAATAAATAAATAAATAAATAAATAAATAAATAAATAAATAAATAAATAAATAAATAAATAAATAAATAAATAAATAAATAAATAAATAAATAAATAAATAAATAAATAAATAAATAAATAAATAAATAAATAAATAAATAAATAAATAAATAAATAAATAAATAAATAAATAAATAAATAAATAAATAAATAAATAAATAAATAAATAAATAAATAAATAAATAAATAAATAAATAAATAAATAAATAAATAAATAAATAAATAAATAAATAAATAAATAAATAAATAAATAAATAAATAAATAAATAAATAAATAAATAAATAAATAAATAAATAAATAAATAAATAAATAAATAAATAAATAAATAAATAAATAAATAAATAAATAAATAAATAAATAAATAAATAAATAAATAAATAAATAAATAAATAAATAAATAAATAAATAAATAAATAAATAAATAAATAAATAAATAAATAAATAAATAAATAAATAAATAAATAAATAAATAAATAAATAAATAAATAAATAAATAAATAAATAAATAAATAAATAAATAAATAAATAAATAAATAAATAAATAAATAAATAAATAAATAAATAAATAAATAAATAAATAAATAAATAAATAAATAAATAAATAAATAAATAAATAAATAAATAAATAAATATTAAATCTAATAGATAAATAATAATCTAAGCCACGAACATAAATATAAATATTTTAAAATTAATAATTCACAAAAAGATACAAAAACTAATAATAAAAAGGCAGGATACATTTCAACTATTATTAATTAATTTTTTGGTATGACTTTTTTGAGATTTGTGAAAGCTTTTCAAAAGACAGATCACAATTAATACAGTAAATATTGACATTATTACACACAACAAAAATTGGCGACTTCAATAAAATGTTGGTTCTAGGAGTAGGCAACGAAAACGTTTTAGACTCACGCGCATTTAATCTTGGAACTAAAAACATAACTTATTTAAGAAGCAATGGACAATCAAGTGCTTGAATGGCAAATCGGTTTCGCAAGACTTGCTCGTTAAAACCTCGAGGAGGATATACGCCGTGTACTTTATAATTGAGAAATTTTAAGAACTTTTGTTGCACACTTTCTATGCAGGTTTTTTGAGCCGCTGTTTTTGGATACCAAATTAAGGATGCATATTCAAGTTAAGAACGCACTAAAGCAAAATACAAAGTCTTGAGAGAAAGATCGGTTTTGAACTTCTGACAGTTTCTAATTAAAAACCCAAGTGTTTTATGTGCCGCCAGTCAAAACTAATACCTAAGTCTTCAACATTGGAATATCTGGACAACATTTCACTGTTTATTGTATAATTAAAGTTTATTGGGTTAACTTTTTTAGTATAAGTTATAGCTTTACATTTTTTAATGTTAAGGAATAAATTATTGTGCCTACATCAAACTAGTAACTGATCTAACTGCTCCTGAAGAAATAGACAGTCACATATGTCAGAAATTTTAAAAAAGAGCATTAGATCATCTGCAAACAAGAGTTTTGGACAAGAAATAAAATCCGTAATATCGTTGATAAAGAATAAAAGTAAGGGTCCTAAATTAAAACCTTAGGGCACCCCTGACGTAACGAAAAATAGTTTTGATGAGAAGCCATTATAGGTTACATACTGTTTTCTTAGTGATAAATAGGACAGAAAGAACATTTGCATTGATTTTGAAAAACCGAGCTGACTTAATTTGTTAGCAATTATTATATGGTCAATCTTATCGAAAGCCTTTTCAAAATCAGTTAAGATAACATCTTCTTGTCCACAGTCATCGAGGGTTTCATGTAAAAATTGTGAGAAGCAAGATAAATTTGTCACAGTAGATCTACTTGTCATGAAACCATGCTGACAGTCGGATATTAAGTGGATATATTTTTTTATAAACACAAATTTCAAAAACCTTTGAAAAATTATTGAGAACAGAGATGGGGCAATAATTATTTAGTAGAGATGGATTTCCTGACTTAAAAATTGGACAGACAAGAGCTATTTTCCACTTTTCAGGAAAAGTGCAAGTTTTTAGAGATAAATTGAATAAATACTTGAGAGGTTGCACAAATATTTGTTCTATTAAAAAACTGGGTATAGCGTCATCAGCCGTTGTAATTTTAGCACTAAATTTATTAATAGCATTGATTATATCCACATCAGTCAATTTCTGTATATTAATGTTAGGGAGGCAGTTAAAATTATCGCTTAGGTTATGGTCAGAGGGAGGAGTATAAACACTGCTAAAATAATCGGCAATACTTTCAGAACTGTCATATAGCGTCTTATCCTTATGTAAGACTTCCGGAATCCTTGATTGATTTTTTTTATTTTGAACAAAATTCCAAAATTGTTTAGGATCATCCGTCATAGAATTTTCAACTCTGGTAATATAAGTATCATATGCAATTTTAAACAGTTTTTAATTTCTCTTCTTAGAGTTTTAAAATGATTCAAATAAAATAAATTATTAGTTCTTTTGTATTTTTTATGAAAAACGTTTTTTTTTGTTTAACTTTCTTAATTAAAATTAAATTAAACCACGGAGGGTAATCATAACTACATTTTTTGCATAATGGAACAAATAAATTAAAAAGCGAGTTAATGTAGAATAGAACTTAGAGCATGCCAAATCAACATCATTATAAGAATCTAAAACTGACCAGTTCATTGTGTTCAAAGCATTGTATAGACTTGGAAAATTAGCTTTCCTAAAATTGTAACTTTTACTTTGTGAAATATTGACTTAAAAATTAACGTGAATATCAGTCTTGATTGAAAAGTTTACAACAAGTGCAGGATGATTAAAATCTTCTGATACTAAGGGTTGAGTTTCTCGACATAAACGCAAGTTGCAGTCAAAGTTACACAAAACCAAATCTAGTAGTCTATTTAGAGCATTAGGTACATTATTGAACTGACTAAAATTACATAAATAAACAAAATCGTTGAGAATTATCTTTTGCCTATCGTGAACGTTGACATTGTTAAAGGACGCTACATTGAAATCGCCAATCATAATTATGTTTTCATATACAGATACGAGGTTTGAAAGCAAATCATATAAATCTTCAAACATGGGCGTAGTGAGATCTGGGATATAAATTACAAACATATGCACAACTGTATTTTAAAAGTAACATTTGCAACATTGCAACCAGTAATATCAACATTAGGAATTCAATAAGTAACACGAGAACAGGTAATTTTTGTAATTATAAAGTGTTTTTTATAGGCAATAAAAACCCCACCGCCTCTAACGACATTCAGAATTTCGTAACATCACAACGCAAAATATTATATCGTTAATCAAAGAATTCGTAACTACTTAATTCGGGGTACAGCCAGCTCTCTGTTATAAAATAAAAATCGTAATCATTGGAACAAATACTTGTGTAAAACTCTTCAATCTTTGTTCTTAATCCACGAACATTTTAATATTATAGGTTATAAAATTCAATGGGCAATTCTAGTTTAAATTACTTACAATTGTAGGAATTCCATCAATATATTTGATTTTTAGATTTTCCTCACCATTTTCCAAACGTCTAACTAGTTCTTCTTTGGCAGAGGTTTTCCGGGTTTGTGAGGTTTTCCGGGTTTTCCTCACCTGTAAGTCAAATGGCACCATCAATCATCTTTAAGTCGCCCCGGAGCGCCACGGCAAATAATAATAATAGCCGTCCCTTCCCCTACACAAGTCGACTTCAAGGGTTGAAATTCTCTCGTAAGGGGGTGAATTAGGGAGAGTATTATTATATTTATAAAGCTTTAACTGCATAGGTGTGCGGTCAGGAGCTATACTAACTTGACGATATCTACCATCCTTTAGTTTCTTAGAACTCTTTAAATATTTAAATACATGTTGGCTATGCGCCAGCATAATTTTTACTGGTCTAGCCTTAGCGCCGGGAACAAATTTTCCTAGCCTAATAGCACAGCTTATACAATACAGCTAAAACACTCTCTTGGCGGCAACGGTTTGCGTCGATTTCGTCGCGCATCGCTAAGCTCCGCCTTCGAAGGGAAAAGACGGTTTTGGCGTTCAGAAGCGTACTTAGGCAAGGTATTGAGTCGTGCGTATAATTTCGTTGATTGTATAATTTCGTGGAGCCTATAATTTCGTTGATTTTTTTTGAGTTAAAGGTACTGTTATTATTTTGGTGACTCTTTAGCTGTGAGTAGAATGAGTTTGTGCAGTCAGAAGCTGTTTTAATAAGGGTTATACCTGCAAGAAAACATTCTTTAGTTTTCCCAAGGACCCAAATCGATAAGTACTACATTATAAGAAATTTTCATTGTTAAAAATATAATTTATACAGGGTGTCTCATTAGTGCGTTATTGTTCATTATTTTGTTGTAGACACGCAAGAAAGTTTTAAATAAAAGTTATATGGATTTAAAAAATACCTACATATTTTAAAAATATCTTTGGATATACAGGGTGTCACGTTTTTGCCTGGAAAATTAAAATGTATGTTTTTTAAATGGAACACCTTGTATTTTATTTTATAATGAAATTATTAACACCCTAAATTATTGTAAAGACGAATTGCTACAGATATGTGTGTGGTTACCTTTTAATAAAAGCCTTGCGGATCCACTCCTGCGATACCTGTCTTAAATATAACAAAGATCACGTTGAATTAGACGATTTTTCTTTTTATTGCTTTTAAAAGGCATATGATAACGCCAATTCAGATACATTTGGAAATCTGCAACTGTCAAATGATGAATTTGTAGAACTAATATTCAATATTGAAAAGATATTTTAAAATAATTTTGAAGAATTGGCTACAAAAAATAACATTTGTACCACACTTTTAGAATTAATTAACCCAATACCCTTTAGTCATCCATGCTAACGTTTTCCAAAAGAATAACTTATTTTATTGTATGTTTAATCTCAATAACTAAAAAATATACTGACAATTAGTTTGACAGAATTGTCATTTATTTAAAATTTTAAAAATAATAGCAGTCGGTTGATCAAAATATGAACGGTGATTGGCGAATTTTTTTTTTTTTGCAGTGTTCTCACTACCTAGAATGGATATGAAATATATTCGTTCAATTGAAGGCAATAGCATACTTTTTTGTTTTGTAATCTGTGCATGGATATTAGCCAATCTACGCACATACTACAAAACGAAAAATTATGTTATTGCGTTCAACTACGAATATATTTCATATCCATTTTAGGTAGTGAGAACACTTTAACAAAATTAAATCTACAAATCACAGTTCATATTTTGGTCACCCAACTCCTATTATTTAAAAATTTTTAAATAAGTGATAATTCTGTTAAACTAATTGTCAATATATATTTTAGTTATTGATATTAAATATACATTAAAATTTTTGTGTAGACTCGATAAATAATAGCAATTTTGTTTTTATTATGTCCCATTTAAAAAAAAAAATATTTTAATCAAACTACATGATACTAATTTAATTACGAGTATTAAAACTAAAGTCCTGAAAGTTTCGGTGAAGATGAGGACAGAACATCTGCCTTCCATGCGAAAAGCCCGGGATCGAATCTAGGCCGAGGACTAATTAATTTTTCATGTTTATTTTATTTTATAAATTAGTCAACTTCGTAAATTATTTTAAAATTAGTTATTTTGTCTAAATAACCTAAAATAATTTTTTAAATTTGTAGATTTTCGTTAGTGGGTCGTAGAAAAAATATACTGACCATATCGAGTGGATTGTTCATATCACAATCAGACGATTGAGCACTCCGCCTACGACGTCGTGCTCAAACTTCGTCTTTGTGTGATATGGCTATCATATCCACCCTTGTTGAACAAACTACAATTTATTTGTTTTATTGGTTTAAGTTTTACATCAGAAATAAGAACTAAATTAATTTACTTTTCAAGTTTTCTTGTATTGTATAAGCTGTGCTAATAGGTTATATATCGGAATCAATAGCATTATCAGGTAACACGTGACCTAAGATATTACGAACCACTTGATTACTCTTTACAGACTACTGTGTAAAGAGTATAATAATATGGCTTAGGTACCTGATTTCTTTAGAGAATTTTGATATAAGAGATTTAAAATTATTATATTTCGGAAAAAGACACTATGTGTTTTTAAAACCAAAGTAATAGAACAATTTATAAAATACTTACCTGAGAAGCACATTGTAAAACAAAATGTAGTGAATGGATAACAGTTTAAGATCGGAGTAGGTCTTGTAATTTTTTCTAATATTTGCAAACTGAGATTTCCTATTTCTTGTACTTACACCTGCCTTCTTTTAAATAAAGGCCTGGCTTAGACCCAAACGCGAATCAATAATAACAAGAATAACAAAGGAAAATATTTTGGTAAGAGAGCAGCCCGATACTTTAAAAATAATAACAATTACAAAGTACTTTTTTGTAATTAATTAACAAGTACAAAGTACATGTTGAGAAAATAGGAATTATATTAATTTAATTACAATTACATGAAAAAAGAAATTAGCAATTACTTTTATAAATACTTTTCTAATTACTTTGCCGATAAAACAACAAATTATGATAGAATTGAGGAACCATGAACTAACCAGACCGGTACAAATAAATTTTTTAAATAGATAATTCAATGTGTCAAACTAATAGTTGTTTGCAACGACTTTCTTAAGGATTCCTTAAAGCTAAAGATATCTTAAGGGCGAGTTGTATTAATCTTACTTAAAGTTAAACTCGGTTTGAGGTGACACATGACAAATTTTGTATAACATAGGTATAGTCTAAACACCATTTAGCAATTAGCGCTTGTTTCCCCAAACATTAGACTGCACATATAGGATCGGAAATTGACATGTATCACCTAAAAACTGAACTTAATTTTAAGTAAGCTTTATATAACCAGCCCAAAGTGTATTGTTTTCTGCACAAAACAAAATCGATAAGTAGTAGGGGAGAGTGGGACACAGAGGACCACTTAAGGCCAAAAGTCGTCATACTCCTTTATCACTATTGATAAAAATTTTACTATGTAAGATACTGGGGCTACACCTTTACCTGTACAAAATCTTACTTGGTATTGATTCTATTTTGAGAAAAGTTTGACTGTATGTATTTGGTCCTCTCTGTCCCATACCTTGGGGCACAAAGGACCGCTGTGTTACTTGTATGTAAAAAAACTAATTCCGAATTTAATGATGATAAAACACAGGTTTTATTGAAAAACGAACCACAAAACACAATAATAATGGTTTATATTAAAAATAAAACATTAATGCTCATTTTTGACAAAAATAAACGCTAGGTTCTTATCTTAATCACACTTTGCGCATAGGAACTGATCGTCATCTTCTGATACACCTGCACACATTTGGTGTGCCTAATTTCGGCACAACTGGCATTGAATCCACCCTTCGTCAGGTCTGGACTTTAAAAATTTTCTAACACAATACATGCATTTTGGATTAATTTCATCGTCTGATTCGCTAGAATCGGCATCCAGCGTACGTTGTGTTTGAAGTTTCTTTCTCTTTTTTGGTAAACCGTGGCTATTTTGCAGACTTTTTCTTTTCCCAGAAGCCGAGAAGCATTTTCGAATAACCTGCTTACCTTTTTCAGAATTCTTTTTCAGTGATGCATTTCTCTTTTTTTTTTTTTTTTTTTTTTTTTTTTTTTTTTTTTTTTTTTTTTTTTTTTTTTGAATTTCGGGTTCTAGAGAGTCTTTAAACGGCATTGCTGTTAATTCTGAGCTTTTCGATTGGTATTTGGTTTTCGTTTGCACTTTGGCTTGGGTGAAATTGTAGCCAATATTTTTTGAAAATCGTCCCCTGATGGATTCTTGGCAGTCGACGGACCTGGTGTTAGTTCAGAAGTGTCCATTTTTCGTGATGTTGGTGGATCTTTGGTAGTCGATGGACCCGGTACTGGTTCAGAAGTGTCCATTTTTCGTGAGATAGAGGGTACTTAATAATATTAGTCCTGATTGAACAGTTTCGTCCTCTGGGACTATGCTGACTATGCTGAAGCAGTGGTTCTGCATTAAGTTAATCGTTCTCTTTTATCAAGATCTACTGTCACTTGTGAATTCTCAGTGATCGACGAAGGAAGGAAGTCAGTACTCGAAAATACATCAGGATTTAGCGGACAAATACCTGTTACATAAAAACCCTTGACGGCCTTTTCTAGAGTGGCAACTTTTAAAAATGCTTTGCCAAAAATCTCCATAACATCATAGATTGATATTCTTTGAGCTGGGTGATTGGAAAGCCATTTATCACATTCTCGCGAATATTGTCCTTTTAACGGTCTATAAAAAGAATAGTCAAGCGACTGCATACGATGGCTTGTATGAGGAGAAAGAGAGATCATCACAATATTCAAACTACGGACCTTTAAAATGGCATCCAGGTTGCGATGGCTGGAGTGATTATCGATTATCAACAACACTTTTCTATTTTCGAATGCATGTGCGTGTTTAGCAAAGTGTTCTAAATATTTAAGAAAGTGCTCACTATCCATCCATCCGCTACTATTTGCATATCCCACAGTTCCAGCAGGGCAACCCTTCATCAATAATTCAGACATTCTTTTTCTAGGGAAAAGCACAAACGGAGGAATGTAAGAACCTGAAGCTGATATTGCACATGTTACTGTAACATTGAAATCCCTTTCTGTGCTGACTATGCGGCGTACTTGCTTGCGTCCCTTTTGTGCAACAATTTAGGTACGGTATTCATGCCAGTTTCGTCAGCATTATATATTTATTCAGCTTGAAATTTGTACTTCTTTATCACCGAGGACAACAAATCATAAAATTTAGTACTGGTTGGTTCAGGAGCTCTTAATAATAAATTCGGATGCCTTTTTCTAAAATGATATAGCCAGTCCACACCTGCCATTTTCTTTTCTTTGCTGAAGGGATGAGCAATATTTATCTTCTCTGCTTGAAGAACAAGTTTTCTTATATCAGTGGGCCCCAGACCATAAAATGTTGTTTCTAAGTCAAGGACATGTTTAACAATTTGTTCTTCTTGAATTTTAGTGAATACTTGTTTAAAGTGATCATTTTGTGGAGGCGTAACATTATTACTTTTAATACGCCTTAGAAGACACGTTTTCGGGACACCATATTGCTTGGCTGCCTTTGTGATGGTTAATTCACTCCTGTTTACAGCACTGATGGCAGCTTCAACGTATTGGATAGTCCACTCTGGGACAGGCTTCTTTTTTTATACTTACGTACCATCCGAAATAGAAGATATAAAAATTTTCTTAAGCGGGGCACGCAGGACCAAGAGAGGGCACAGAGGACCAGATGCTGGTCCGCTCTGCCCCGAATACACACTTCAGACGAAGTTATAGGTTATGAAATCTACAGGTAGAATTATTGGAAAATATCATGTCCTTATAAGACCTTATTAATTGGAGTTTCAAATGCATGCAACACGTAAACACATTATTACAATTTTAAATTATTTACGAGGCAATAAAAATAAATAAATATTACATCACATACCTTGAAAATCACTATTTTGGCTACAAAACTGCACGAGTTGTCGAATCGGCGATCATAGACTAATAGACTGATAGAAAGATGTGCGAACTTTAATATAGTGTAAAGCCGGCCAGGTGGCAGCACGTATAGCAGAAATATAAACAAAGTCCCTTGTGCCCCGCCGGTCCTCTGTACCCCACTCTCCCCTATAAAAAATAGAACAGGTAAGTTAGTAATAAAATGTGAACTTTTAAAAGTTTATTTATTTGTATACCTACCTAAGGTACCTACGCAAGGGTACTTTAATATTTTACATTATACCATACAAATCGGGCATCATTAGTCTGGGGCCGTCTAATCAAAAAGAGAATAGTTAACACTAAACATTTTATTTACATTCGGTGCGGTAATCAACTCTCGTCAAAAATTATGTGATACCTTTTTATTTTTGTCGTTTAAGCTTGGGATACTTCATGAAAATTTAAAACTAATTTTTCAAATATCACCCTTAAAATATATTTTTTAACATGAGTAGACCACAGAATGTAAGAACAATATTTGGTGTAAAATTATTAATATTTTTTACTTTTCATCAAGCAGGCAAAAAGTAATAAAATCTGATTTGCAAGATCTAGTTATAATTATGCATAAAATGTTTACATTGTTACTTTTTATAACAAGTTTTTTAAAATTTCTGTCGAACAGCGCATGCCTTCTGGGAGCGTTGACAATTGCGGCAAAGGAGAATCTCTCAACGGGCCCAAAAGAAGGAAGTGCCGTATTATATTTAAAAAACACTAGGGGTAGCTATCTAGCATCGTAATATTTTATCTTAAATCATTGAGATATTGTATAACTTCTGACTGTACCCCATTTGTTGTACAAAGAAGGTGTTACGCCTTCATAGAAATCAAAAAGTCTTTATTTATAATCTTTGGTTGTAGTACTAATGAAATTAGCTTTCAAATGAAATGTCACACTTTACCATAGGTTTTAATTTTTTATCCCGCTAGAGGTCGCTAAATTTAAAAGGAATACAATGAACAGTTTTATTACTGAATTCCACATAAAATTAGCTTTAATTAAATAAGCCATTTCGTAACTGGTTACATAAATAGCTATTATTTGTTAATTTTAAAATAAAATAGATTGACCAAAGGTGGACATGATTCCCCATATCATCGCCAATGTATAGTTGTTTGTTATTCGATGATAATTTTAATTATCGTTAGGTTTATTATAACTAATAACGCTAAAATTATATTGCTGGTGTGTCACATTCTAGTTAATTATTAACGTGGTCACTTTGTTATTACTGTTATTAAGAACGTCAACGACCAACACATCAAATTATCCGTAGTTGAAACCTTGTGATAGCATCCTATTGATTGGATCTTTCCCAACGAGCGTATCTGGCATACAGGGTGACGGTAAATGTCTATTGTAACAACTTTGTCGAGCGTAAGAGATAAGGGTTTCAATCAAATAGGAATATAGCGACGTTTTCGTAAATAAAAACTAGGAAACATTCTTTTTGTTTTTATACATTTTGGCTCACTTCAATTCAAACAAAATTATTAAACAGATACTGTTCTTTATATAAACTATTTGTTTATGTATATTAACACTCTAGCCGAGTTTTTGAGTATTTTTTTGTCTCTTTTGTGACTTATAAATAGATAAAGTTAAAATGCATTAATGTTCTAAGGTTAAAAGCATCTATTTTTGTAACGTTCATTTTTGGCCCCACGAATGAATAAAATTGTTTTGGCTTACCTGGTTAATCATACGAAAAAAAAGGGTAAAATCGTATGATGATATCACTATTATTTTTGTCATTAACTAATTTCACCTGTATTCTAAGTTTCGGACATCATTATTATAATTTATTTCATCTCACCACTAAGTAAAAGGATGGTAGCTCACCACTAGTATAATACTTTGTACAATGGTCATATTTGCAGTGTAGTGTTCACTGTTTTAATTTGCCAGATTCTCCTAAAAATAGACCAAGTTTCGTTGTAAATTTATACATATTATGTATTATAGTCTCACCTTTGGGTAGTTAATTATTTACGATACCATTCTTTAAGATTTTCTTTGTTTATTTTTGTTTATAGCTGTCAGAATTGGGTTCATGTTTTTTAATTATGACAGTGAATGACATAAACGTTATTTGACGACAGAACACCGACAAGTGTCATGTTGGTGGGACGTTCCAATATCGGGCTCAGAACCCGAAGTAAGGTAGTTTCACAATGAGCGATTTTAAGTCGTGAGGGATTTTTTTGCGATCGCTGTTTATTAATTTTTGTTGGGAACAGTATCCCAAATGTAGTTATACTGTATATAAATATAATTTTTAGGGTACCTTTCGTAAATGGTCTCTCAAGTTATATAGTGGGGAATTCTTGAGGATGAATTTCTGAACCCACTTGACATTTATCGGAAAGGGATTTCGGCCATTTTGGACGGCTGACGTATTGTTTCTGTCAGTGGGTGTTGAGTCACGAGAAAGACGATTTTTGTGTCGAAATAGAATTTTCTTAATATTTAGCCCCATCGGCTTACCCTAATTAAAGGGGATTTTAGATTCTACTTCATGGTTAATTGTGGGTAAATGGACATTTCGTATTTTGAGGGGAATTTTAGTGTATTGGTAAATTCCTATGGTCATTGGTCCAGCCCATATCTATTATAGGATTTTAACGCAATAATTGGAAGTTCACAGCATTTGGAGTGTGGAATATTGTTGTGCTGTGGATCATCTCACGTGTTTCTCATCCTTGGAAGGCTACCAAGTTAACCCTTTACGAAAAAGGGTGTCACCCAGGGGTTGTTGACCCAGGATTCGACGACAGTTTCACCCAGGGGGTTGTTAACCCAGGACACGACAACAATTTTCACCCAGGGGGGTAGCGACTCAGGATTTCAACAGTTTTACACAGAGGGTTATATCGTCCGGAGTTCAACGGTTTCATCGTGGACTCATCGAGGGAACACAGAACATTGGTATGCTAGCCACCTAGTTTACTTGTAACTAGATTTACAAGGATGTTTCTCGTTCTGGATAGGAAGATGGGAATGCTGTGAAAGAAGACACCCTACTATCAGGTTTTTCTTATACGTTATATTGAAGGTTTCATGCGTGCATTGTTAAACTATACATTCACTTTCAACCGAATGTTGTCAAGGTATTCTCAACACTATTTATACTTTTGAGCACAGAATGTTCTAGGGTTATTTCACTCATAACTTAAGTATTATCAAATGTTACATCGTTTAATTGATTAATATTTTAAAGTTTTACTTAATTTAAGCACTTAATGCTGATGTAGTAATCCTTCGGGTCGCAGAACACTTGGACTGCTTCCACGTTTAGGTTGTAATTCTTCAGTTATTAAGGGCTACTGCCATAATTTTACTTTATTCAATTTATTCATTATTAAATGGTCCAGACTTAACGATTAAGTTAAGCAATCTCAGAAGACCCGTGTGGGGGCAGAGATTAAGTAACCTCTTCCAATCTGGGAGTTTAAGTAAATAACCTCTGTGTCGAAAGTCCTTTATATGTTGTATTTTTATTTTCTTTTTTTTGATATTTTTATTTAGTTTTATGAATTATACTTAATTATAAAATTTCATGGTTTAATAATTTTCTTTTGGGTAGTTTGGTCTTAACTAAAAGTTAAGCAGATATCGCCTTCCAATTTGGAGAGGGTTATAAGCTTATAAGGATTATAAGTTTATTGTTTAGTTTATAATATATGATGAAGTATAGGTGCGGTTATGCGCAAGATTTAAGTTAACTATTATTTTATATTTTATTTTTTATGTAAGGTGGAAATTAATATTTTGCGCAAGTGTCATGCCTAGTACCAAGCTAACGACGAACCGTGCCATACTTTGATACATTATTAATTTTTTTTGGGTTACGCATATACATATACAGTGTAAATTTTCCCTTTTATTTCCTCCAACTTTTTTTGGATTATCTAAGCCATTAGGTAATTAGTTTGTCCATTATAATTGTTGAAATCTAAAGCCGATATATTTAGTAAATATTTTTTTTTTCTTTATAAAGTAACATAAGTTGAGGTTTGTCTTTTATTTCTTTCCTCATTTACTGGGTGTTTGGGGAAATAAGATCATAGTTTGGCCACTATATAGACCCAGTTGGCGCCTACTCATTTGTCTACTATTTCCGGAATTATTGTAAGCTATCCACCCCCTAGCTGCCGCCTGAGCGACGTCGAAGGCCCGAAGGTTGACACCGGAACAACCGAAACTTGTGTAACCGTAGTAGACAACATTTTTAATTGTAGTTAATACTTTAATAATTTTTTTTTTTAGTTTAAAAATTTTGGTGGAATCACCAAGTTCATTTGGTAGGTTACATTTTTATTATTTTTTACGTACTGGCTAGCCGACCGCCGGCGGTAGTTGAATTTAATAAAACGAAAACCGTCTTCCGGCGGCATGGTCTTTTCACATATAAGAAAGCCGCCGAAAATCTAAACTGATTTGTTGATGAGAGTGGCAGGCTATTAGAGTATTGATAAGGCCGCTGGACGACGCGCGACGGTCTGCTGTATTTGAAACATTAAATGCCTCCGGAAAAAAACTCGCGTATCGAGGACAACACTAATAATTTGTAATTGCTGTGGTGGGAGGTGTTTGTGTGAATGCGTCTTGTTTGTTTTCATTTAGCCGTGACTAGCAGTAGTATTTTATAAACCTTAGAATCAAATTTCACATACATGAACAAATAATAATAATGCCGTGACAACAAGTAGACAAAGTAACGACTTCTCGTAGGGTGGCATGTAGGGTGGCGCCGCTATAAAATTTCAATCCATACCTGGCTACGCCGACCGGCATAAACACCAACGGCCTGGACACAGCTCATCTACTCTGTCAAAAGGAGACCAATGTACAAATAAAACGCGTACGACATACGATCATTTGCCACAAAAATGTAGACGATTTTACAAGTATTATTTCTTACCACCGGCATTCAATGTTTTAAATACAGTAGACCGTTGTCCGGCGGCATTTTTCAATTCACTGATAGCATGTCGACATGATTAACATATTAGTTTAGATTTGAGTAAAGGAGCAGCAAGAGTTCTGGCACAATCCTTATGTAAATTAACATGGAAAATCGCTAAGGTTCATTCTGGCAATTTTTGTCGCTTTCAAGGTCACGCGTCGAAGTTCGAAGTCTGGGTTATCAGTAAACATGATAACGTCGAAAATCCAAGATGGCGGTAATAGTTGACAGTAGATAGACAAAGCGGGTATGACCCCACATAGGGAATTCAACGTGTAAGAGTGAGAGGTAACCTACGAGATATGGCGTTCACGTAAACGAGGCCATTTTCATCATTTTGCGAAAAGACAAATAACCTACGAGATATGGCGTTCACGTAAAGGAGGCCATTTTCATCATTTTGCGAAAAGACATCTAACCAAACCGCACCATTTTGCCAAAAACGGTCGTTAGACAGCTGCCCGTGGCCCCGGGGCCCGCCACGAGGCGCGCGCCACGCGGAGTCGCGCCGATGAACATAACCCCACTTTTAACGGCCGATCCGTCAATTGCCCCGATGAGGATTTCCGCGATAGACAAAGCGGATTCTCCACCACATAGGGAATTCAACGTGTAAGAGTGAGAGGTACATATTCAATGGCTAAGAGTGAGACAGACGGTCTGAGAGGAAAACGGGGTAGTGGGGGGAGTGGGGGGATTAAATTTCGTCGAATAGAATTTTTGCGTAGTGGTAAAGCCAAAAGGGCCTTAGCGTATATCTTCACTGCTATTGGTCCGATTTAAATGGGAAAAACGGCATTATGAAGAGAGCGTGATATAGATTAAAGTTGAAAAGAAAAAATCATGCGCAATGACAGGACAAAAGGACCTTAGCGTATATCTTCACTGCTATTGGTCTGATTTAAATGGGAAAAACGGCATTATGAAGAGAGCGTGATATAGATTGACATCGAAAAGAAAAAATCATGCGCAGTGACAGGACAAAAGGACCTTAGCGTGTATCTCAGCTATCGTTAGTCCGATTTAAATGGGAAAAACGGCATTATGAAGAGAGAGGAATATAGATTAACATACAAGAGAAAAATCATGCGCAGTGGCAGGACAAAAGGACCTTAGCGTGTATCTCAGCTATCGTTGGTTCGATCTAAATGAGGAAAAGGAGGCTATGTAGAGAGCGTGATATAGATTAACATACAAGAGAAAAATCATGCGCAATGATAGGACAAAAGGACCTTAGCGTGTATCTCAGCTATCGTTGGTTCGATCTAAATGGGGAAAAGGGGGCTATGTAGAGAGCGTGATATAGATTAACATACAAGAGAAAAATCATGCACAATGATAGGACAAAAGGACCTTAGCGTGTATCTCAGCTATCGTTGGTTCGATTTAAATGGGAAAAACGGCATTATGAAGAGAGCGTGATATAGATTAAAGTTGAAAAGAAAAAATCATGCGCAATGCCATAAGGACTTTAGCGTATATCTTCACTGCTATTGGTCCGATTTAAACGGGAAAAAGGGGGTTATATAGAGAGAGGGGCACCGAAAAGTTTGACGTTTGACGTTTAACGACTGACGTTTCACGTTTGACGTTTACCGTTTTGACGTTTGACGTTCGACGTTTCACGTTTGACGTTTCACGTTTGACGTTTCACGTTTGACGTTTACCGTTTGACGTTTGACGTTTCACGTTTGACGTGTCACGTTTGACGTTTACCGTTTTGACGTTTGACGTTTCACGTTTGACGTTTCACGTTTGACGTTTACCGTTTTGACGTTTGACGTTTCACGTTTGACGCTTGACTGTTAGTTTCTGCTAGTATCGAGGGTACAATAACTACTGCTACTACTACAGCTGGGTTGGCCGAGCGTCAAGGTTAACAACCCAGATCTCCGAGAGGAGGCGTATCCTACACCCGACAATATTAGTAAAATAAGTATTCAGTATTGAAATGTCTAGCGAAGAGAATAGACGTAGAATTGAAGAGTTTGCAGAGAAAGTTCAAAAACTAAGAAGAGACATAAAATTATATGAAGATAAAAAACAAGTTTTAAAAGACCTATCAAATTTAAGTCTTTGGGATAAAGGCTTTGAGAGATATTATCCTAGAAGAATCCAACCAACGCAAATATGGCCATCCTAAAGGCTAATTTCATTATACTTACGGCTATATTAAACAACGTACTGTATACCAATGTACCGTTGGGCGTACAACAGATGGCGATACGTTTTGATAATCAAACGGAATGGCGAAAGATGAATTTCTCGGTGGTAAATAATATGAAGCTAAATACGTTTTCCATAGCAATCGATGAAGCAAAGAGATACAAATTAAAATTGATTTTTAATGATGGCACTGAAGGAGAATTCAAAGATTGGCATGCTGTTACGACTCCACCACCACCACCACCGATCGATTTGAGTGACATGTCAGAGCCCAAATATTCTAAATTATATGTAGTTAGTTGTATAACACTATCATCTACTTTGTTTATAATATTGAAAATTATTGTAAAAATTATAAATAAAAAATTTTATTCTTGTAAAACGAAAATAAATGCATGAAATTAATAAGGAGTTTCAATTAAAAACCTTTTTTTTTCATTTATAATCATTTATTAATAACAAAAATTACAAAGGTATGCAATTAAGAAACCATTGGCGTAGACTTTCGACGTTCTTCTGGGTACATTTAAATGATCCATTGGCGTGGTACATGCAGGTTTTGGAGTCACTACTGAATTTTTCTGTTGCACACGGGGTTCCATCGAACTTGCATACATCTACTATTATAGGACGTGACACGTGGCACTTTTTTAGTAAAAATTCGGCTTTTTCACTTCCTCGCACGTAAATACAATCAGCATGGTTTAGTAAATATGTTTCCAGAATCGAGTTTAACTTGGAATAATCCACGTCTCCAGAGGAATAGTTAATCCCATGAATATGTTTCTCAACATATCTAGCGCTAATTCTATCAGGCGTATTTAGGTTAGAATAAGGTGTAGGCGGTGTGAACAAAGCGTGGTATTGTTTACAACCAATTGCGATACTCAATTCCTTTGGATGAAAAATACCGTCGATGCAGAAGCCTTGGATGTCAACGAATGCGATCCTCATGATGACAGAAACGAGACTGAACATATTATTATTAAATGATACTCTTAACTACTTCCGTAAGAGGATGATATTCCATCAAACGATCATGAATTATGATGCAATATGCTTTGGTATTAGCGGGGAATCCTGTATCTGCTTCTATTTCCAATTTTACGTCAACCGTAGAAGATTTCATGGTCTCTTCCTGCTTTGAACAATCAATCACAAATAATGCGTAGCGTTTGAACGCTTCATAGTTTAGAAGAGCCGTTTTCGGTGTACCGGTTATACAGTTTGCATTAAATTCTGTGTAGTTGTAGTGAGCAATAGCATAGTCATCTTCTTTAAAATCTAAAAGCATTCGTTCGTTTGGCCAATATTCCCCGTTTAGAGATACTCTAACACCGGTTAGGTTAACATTATCAAATTTAGTGGGGTCGCTACTTAGTTTATTCCGCCTGTCAGTTTGGAAGCAAACTAATATATATCGAGGGCGTTCTACGGCGGCACTAGTCTTTACGACCCAAATTTCTCGTTTAGAATCTTTAGTTATTGATGGTAGTTCATTTAATTCCCAGTTTCTAAACGGAATCAATATGGCTATACTTGGGACTGTATGCTCAAGTATACTAGATGTAAGTTAGAACTTCTCAAGGATCTAGACATGGTTTTTTCGGAGAAAGATAGTGGGTGGGCATTAAGTAAAATCGTATCATTAGCAGTAAACGTAAATAAATATGAAATGGGAAACGGATCGTAGTTTTGACACACTTCCCTGGGGCCATTATAGTATCTCTAAAGAATAAAACACTACATACACCTCCTACAAATTCTGGATGTAATTTGTCAAAAACACTGGCTAATAAAAATATTTTTAAAAAATCACTTTATATCCTTTTTTCGTATGTAATTTACTTTTGTTTTTTTTCTGTATAGAAATATTGTCATATATTTAATTTTTTCGTATGTAATTTACTTTTGTTTTTTTCTGTAGATTTTAAGATATTTATTTAATATCTACAAAAATAATTTTTCTGTAGATTATGTATGTAATATTCACAAAAAATATTTATACCATTTGTAACTAGATTTTTAAGTAATAAAAAAATATTTTTCTCCATTTTTGACTTTTATTTTTGAGTGGGTAAAAAAAAAAAAGCAGAAGTCTTTAGTATTATTATTATTTTATTCATAAAAAGAAATAATTTTTGCTAACATAGTTTTCAATTGATTCAATATGCTATCATCAGGACATGGTACTCCAAACAGATTCCAGCTAAAGGTTCCTGCTTCTACAACTTTTCTTGTATATTCACTGTATTTATAGTAGGTATTTTGATAGAAAAAGTATATATGTCCATCTATATATCTAAATGCAGAAGTTAGATCTCCAGGAATTCCAGGAAACAGATCTCTTGTTCTTCCCCGATTAAGTATTTCTCCAGTTCCATTAAATTCAATGTATATATCATTGTTGTACAACAGGTACATCCGCCCGCTGTTTGTTTGAAATAAAGCATTAATAACTTTAATATTTTTAATTGGTAGATTAAAACTATGTTGAATGTTTAAATTAGGAAACCTCACTACGTACACCATTTGTTTACTGATTGTAACCAAGTCTCCAACAGAGTTTTGAAAGATATGTGAAATGTTGTGAAATTTGAGCTCTCTAGGAAGGTAATCAGCAATAAGTTCTGATGCAAGTGGAATATGCATATCATTTAACTCTAATTTCCACAAAAAACTTTCGTGGCCTACATACATTCGATAACTAGGAAAGCTTTCTGCCGTTGCTAAAAACATGAAGTATTTTAATATTACATAAATTTGTAGACGATTTTTGCGATGGAATGTTGGGCATTATATTTGACCCAGTTGTAGTTGTGGTGGTAGTTGGTTTTGTAGTTGTGGCGGTAGTAGAGGCGGTAGCAGGTTTTGTAGTTGTGGCGGTAGTAGAGACGGTAGCAGGTTTTGTAGCGGTTTCAGGCATCATTTTAAAAATATTTGGAGGAATTTTAGCAAATTTCTGTCGACTTCCATACATGGATTCCATGCCTATTACATCATCTTCATCGAGTGGCCTATTTTCTTCTTGATACCAAGGATACATAATTGCATTTTTATTACTACTATGTCCTAAACCAAGTGCATGTCCAATTTCATGAACAAGCACCATAAATAAGTTGTATTGTTCTTCGGTAACTTTACCATCGTAGCCAAGATACCAATTTATTTCGTTATTAATATGAATCTCTACACATGGAATAGCTAAAGGAAAATACGAGTGAGCCAACATATTACTCTGATAATCAAATGGAAATGGGCATGCTTTTCTACCATGACAGCTAGCACGATAATCATGTCGTCCTTTTACCAAGGTTATGGTAATATCAGGCCTTGGAGTAGGTATGCGAACATTTTCAAATGTTAGAGTAGTATTCTGTGCCCAAAAATCAAAAGCGTGAGTAGCTAGATCGATATAGTTCCTCGACACCTGAGGGAAATACCATCGTAAATGTTTTTTGTTCCAATTGGAATGCACAGTAAAAGAATTATCGCCCTGAGTACATCTAGGCCTTTTTATTAAACGAACGGTTTCTTCATTTAACTTTCCATCGACTGGAAGATTATTGATTTCTTGAAAATCTATCAATGCACTAGTAATATCAGTAAGACCATTTTCACTTTTATTTATGTAGCCGAAATGTTGTAAATATGCCAAAGCATCATCTTGAGTTATAGCAGCCGCAGCAGCAGCAGCAGCAGCAGCAAGAAAGAATAAAGAAAGCACGTCTGTATTCTTAAACATTTTGTTTAATAATGAAATATGAAGCTGTTTACCCACCAATAAATAAAACAAAGTTTTTTTAAATATTATTTATTTAAATCATTAATTACAGAAATTTTATAAAAATAAATGTACTCTCTAAGAGTGTGGTTTAACAAATCATTTGGAAGTATATCACACATTAAAAATAACAATTGTACAGAGTCATCACGTGTTTTACAGAAATCGATAATATTATTATAATATAAGCAGAAATTAAGTTCTTCTAATAAAGCCACTCTATTGGACACCAATTGTTTGTTAATTTCAAGAATTTCATGAACTTCTTCTTCACACAAATAGTATTCAACGCCATGTTTCTTCACAACCAAGAATTTAATATCGTCATAAACCAGTTGCGTAATCATACAATAATCGCCACATGAAAATGTTATAGGATCATACTCGTCTGGATATGTAGGCAAGTCTTCCTCGAAAAAATCGCCCATCTTTTGTCTGAGAATATCAACAAAAAGAGCCCATTCGAAAGTTCCAAAAGATATTTTAGTAGACCTAAAATGTTGAGCCAAAATGATTGCTGGAGTAAACGATCTCGCTGGACTTATACCGCATCGAATGTCGTATCCTGATAACATATATGAGGTTTGAAGTAGGTAATGCATCTCACGTTTTGCAGCATCTTCATAGGATTGTACAATTTTGTCAAGTTCTGCAGAAGGTTTTAGCTTTTCGAAAAATTGATCGAATTCAGCATCAATATCATCCATATCACTATCGCTATCACTCTCGACTAATACTTCGATACCACTGTCTTGACTGCACATTTTTACTGATCGACTGCAAACAACTGAGAACGTCAAGCTTGATTTCTGCAATTTATACTTTTGCTCTCCCCACTTTTACCTCCTATTCATAGTCTCCCACTTTTACATTCGGTAGATTGTACAAAAAGGCCCGTGACTTGCAGAAATTTGTTCGTGTTTTCCATAAGATCCTATACAAAATCATCGTTTTTGATCCAACTGTTACCTTTTAGCCCCAACCATTTAACGTACATTTTATTTCCTTTGCGTTTAAGAATCTTCTCCACCAAGTAGATATCAGGATTTGCGGTTTTCTGTAATTCTTCTTCGTAGAATGCGCCTTTGATTGGTGCACCCTCCATGTCCTCGAGAAGATACGTAGCGGGATTGGTTATCTTACATTTTGCAACTTTAAATAATTCTGTAGTCCAATTGGGCGTATAGCCTTTTTCAAAAACGTGTTTCGCTTTACTAATGCGTACAATGTCGCCGACTTTAAGTTTTCTAGGCCCTGCAATTTTCAAGTGAGAATATTTTTGTTTCAAAATATATTTTTCGTTTGTCTTGTTTACCTGCGCAGGCTTACATCCAATCGTTCTATGTTTCGTTTCATTATATTCTTTTGTTAGGTTAGGTAAGGCATCAAGCCACTTGTATGTTCCAACTAAACTAAAGTATTTATATAATTTCGATTTTAAAGTTCTTATTGCTCTTTCGGCAATTGCAGCTTTGACAACACTGTATGAATTATAATGATTAATGTTGTATTTTTTCATTAAATTTTGGAATTTTGTATTGAAAAATTCGGTTCCTTGATCTGTCTGCACATTTTTCGGTATTCTTTTGGAGTGAGCGAGAACATCGGCAAAAGCTTTCGTTATTTCCTCACCTGTCTTTGTCTTAAGTGGGCGTGTCCACATAAATTTCGAAAAACAGTCTATTATAACCATAATCATTTTGAAGTTTTTATTTTGATGCGCATAAGGACGCATTTCAGCCAAATCCATTTGCCATAGATCATCCAAACCTTTAATAATTGTACGACGTCTAGGATAGTTTTTACGAGCAGGTCTATGCAACTCGTTGACAAGCTGGAGCTTGTCCTTCGAAGCCATACTATTGAATAAAAGATTTAATGTTTTATAACGAATTTAAGCATTAGTGAAAAAATTCTATGAATGAGTATTATTGGCGATTGCTTTAAAATTTGCATCCAAATCTATAATCAATTGATTATCATGCAACAATTGTTCAGTCAAATTATCTATTTTAACAATCATTTCATTGCGAATTGATTTCATATCTATATCATATAACTTGACGAATTTTTCGCTGATACTTTCAAGATCTTTTTGATGTGTTGATACTTGTTGCGTTACATTCGAAAGTTCACGCTTAATGTCAACATCACCTATTTTAATCATATCACCAATTTTTTGTATTTCCAAAGATAATTTATCGTTAATTTGATTAATAGAAGTATTCAAAGCAACGTTCACCTTATCTATATTTCTTTGATGAAGCAAGGTCAATTGTGCAAAATTCTCATTTAATGTTTGTATTTTCAAAAACAAATCATGATTGCTTTTTTTCAACTGATCCTCCAATTTTGCGATATCGCTTCGAAGATATCCTTTATTGGTTTTAATCGCATCATCTACGTATTTCTTTGTTGCCATATGTTTGCCTGCTATAGGTGGATCTCTCGTGATGAATGCCTCAATGTCTCTAGTTTTATCTGCAATACCGTTTACACTGTCATTTAACTTGTCCAGAGTTACTTTGTTTATGCTATAATTATTTTTAAAACTGTTTTCCAACTGCCTTAATTTAAGCAATGGTTCCACCGCCTTAGAACTTTGTCTACGTCCAAACTTATCGAGACTCATGATGAAAATGATTAAATAATATGTAATGTACTCTAATATATGATATCTGCTTCTCGAAGTTCGTCGATTATGCTGACGATTTCGTTGTTTACCGAAGTATTTCCAGCATTCTTCGAAGCCATCAACAACTTCAATCGATCGCAAAGTTCGTTGGGATCATCCCAATAAACATATTCTATAGGCTTCTTATTGTAAATTAATTGGTTTTTATTTAACATTCCTTTACCAGAGTACTTGACGACGCCGATCCCTTTACCACCCTGTATAAACATAGGTTTTATTATATTTAAATATTTGTCTCTCTTTGTACCTTTCAAATTTCCTAAAGAATTTCGGTGTACCTTAGACATTTCTAAAAATTGTTTATAGGGTACCAAATCCTCCTTTGTATAACTAGGATCGCTGTAGAAAATAAGCTGATATAATCCTGATGTTCCCTTTGCATAATACCACTTTCCATCAGAATTTAGGATTTTTATACTTCCCATGTTTTTGTCAAAGTCTATACGCTTGTCACCTAAATACCACCAATCGTTTCCAGGTTCATAAATAGGGCCATACACGGGATCAATTTTATCATCTTTATTCCAAAAATCTTGAATGTATGGTTGACTCATTGGCGGATACTGTTCAAGGTATTGCTCAACTACTGCTGGTGCCATCCGTTCTTCAGAATGTTCAGGTTCATCAACTTCGCTAAATTCTTCACGGGTACTACCTCCATCATCTTCAACTATAGTGTCTATCGGTATGTAATTTGTAAATTTAGGAGATTGTTTAGGGGATGAAACTCTTTTCGGAGTGAATGCAGAGAAATCCTGATTTGTTACCTCTGTTTTTGGCTCGATCTTTGACACGTTTAACAAGTTATTTGAATTTTTTTGAATTTTTCTCAGAGGGTCGGCAATTGGTTTAAATAATCTATTAATAGATTCATCCTCCTCCGTTCGACCTAGTTTCAGAGCCAAGTACTTTCTTCGAATAGAACGTCTAAGTTCGGCAATTTTTCGTTTGCGAGCTGCATCCGTCGACATCTTGACGCCAAGTAATGAGTAACGTATGACACCTACATTTTTATATATTTATCAAAACCCTTACGATATCGGCCATCGTTAAGATCAAAGTCTTTTGCGATTACAAGAGTACCGTATCGATCGTTCCAACATTCAGAACATACCTTTTTGAAATCGTCAAAGGACATGTCAGGCGATACGTGTTCGTCAAAAATATGTTTAAGGTTAATCTCATCCTGTTTAAATACCACAATTACATTACAGTTATCTCTCACCATCTGTTTTGGAACTTTAGAGTAAGTTTGACAGAGATATGCAGCATCGATATCTTTGTGTCGACACATGGAGTAATATTCACGAATTTTCTGCTGCCCATCGCATGCTACATCATCAAATATGAATATTGAATTTGGTTTAGCATCGTTGGGACTTAGAATTTCTTCGTTGTCTTTGAATGGGAAATAACCCACCTCCTTCATACCAGATAAAACTTCTTTCAGCAATTGGTACTTTGGTTGGTACAATGACTTTGAATAAACATAAACATTTTTGAATTTAGCTCCATTTGGATCGTAAAGAAGCGCCATCATTGCGTTCGTTTTCCCGCATCCACTAGGTCCACATATAATAGCACGAAACGAATTAGGTAATAATTTACCATGTTTACTTTCAGTTTTTTCCGTATTAAAATCTAAGTTGCTTATGGGCAACGTCTGAGTCTGTTGAACTACCTTCATCGTTTATCGTAATTTTATTGCGATACCCTATATATAAGCAAATTCACTAGAGTATGCATCATTCTAAATGTTGGTGTACGAGGGACAAGGTGTTCTCAATACTATTATCAACAAGTTACCGTTTGAACTTCATTTTCCGGGCTATAGATACTGTGGACCCGGTACTAAATTACAAAAACGTCTTGCGCGTGGTGATCCTGGCATTAATCCTTTGGATACTGCATGTAAAGCACACGATATTGCATATTCTAAGAATCATTCTCTAGACGAACGTCATAAGGCCGATTGGGAACTTGAAAACAAAGCTTGGGAACGCGTCAAGTCGAAGGACGCGACTTTTGGTGAAAAATCAGCCGCTTGGCTTGTTACTACAGGAATGAAGGCTAAACGTAAAATGGGTGCAGGATTAGGCGACCAAGCTGTTGCTTGGATGCTTAAAGTGGCTAAACGAAAACTTGGGTTAGGAGCGATTACAGGAAAAGTAGGAAAATCTTTGAAGAAGAATCCTTCATCGGATCTGAAAAAGTCAGCCGCTCATGCGTTGAAAGTAGCACGAATGTTAATTAAAAAATCTGGAGGGCGAAAAAGTGTTAGAATTCCTAGGATAATTCCGATTCCAAAGAGCGGAGGATTCCTTCCTTTGATTCCATTATTTGCTGGTCTATCGGCTCTTGGTGCGTTATCAGGAGGCGCGGCCGGCATCGCCAAGACAGTCATCGATGCCAAGAATGCTCAAAAGAAACTTGAAGAAGATCAAAGACATAATAGAGCTATGGAATCTATTGGTAAAGGATTATATTTACGAAAAAACGCAAAAGGAGGATTGGGATTATTTTTAAAGAAACAAAAAAACTACCGTTGAAGCTACCCTCTAGACCTCTATACGATAAAGACTTGATTGCGTATGCTAAACGTTTAAAAATACCATATTTTCGTGGAGTTTTTATGAGAGACGCTTTACCAAAGACATCTCACCGAAAAGAATCCGCCATTTTAAATTTAGATACGTGGAGAAATCAAGGAACTCATTGGGTAGCTTATAGAAAGATAAACGATATCGTAGACTATTTTGATTCATTCGGTAATCTAAAGCCGCCGAAAGAACTTGTTCGTTATTTAGGTAAAGCAAAAATATTTTACAACGACGATCCATATCAAACTTATAACCAAATTAATTGTGGACATTTATGTTTAAAGTTTCTATACAATGGAGGCCATACTAGCGTACATAGACGGAAAAAGGACGCTGCAATCCCTTAAAGAAGATGAACTAAGCATACTTCCTGTCGACTATTTGATACGGCACGTTAGACCTGGAGAATTGTTGGATGTTTGGCACAAGTTACCTAATGAATATAAATGTAATTTTAATTTACAAATTCGTTTACCTTGTTACGTACATTATAATAGACCTGACGCTCAAACTCACTTTGATGGGCCTGCAGATGCGCAGGCTGATTGTCACGCTTGTAATTATTATTTTAAAAAATAAATGATAAAAATTATAAATGTGTATATGTATATAAATCCTTACATCACTCATTCTACATCAGTCATGTTGTTAACTTTAACGAGTACCACTAACGAGTTCTCATTCGTTCCGCAGACCCCAATCATATTAAATCCTGAAAATTCATATTTTCTAGGATTGTTGGGGTTCTGTTCGTACAATTCAATACCCAATATTGATGGTGAAAAGTTTTACTATTACGAAAATAATAATCGAAAAAAATTAAAGACCATCGAAATTCCTACGGGGTGCTATGAAATTACGGATATCGAAAAATATATAAAGAAGGAACTGGAGGTGCGAACCAACAGCATTGACGAGTTTTCATTGCAGCCGAATAACAATACTCTCAAATGCGAAATATACTGTCGAAATCACGCTATTTCATTTGTACAGGATGATAGTCTTGGTAATATTTTAGGATTTTCCAAGACAATTCTTGCTCCAGACCGAAAGTATGCATCGGATCTACCTGTAAACATTATAAAAGTATCTAGCATACACTTTGATTGTAACATTACTGAAGGAGCCTTCTACGGAGATAGACCTACGCATTCAATATACGAGTTCCCGATAATCGAAAATCCTGGATATCAGATTATAGAACGTCCACATAATCCGATATACTTACCTGTAAGCAGTAGCAGAGAAATAACAAACATAACTGTTGTGGTGCTTGATCAGCAGCAGAGACCCGTAAACTTTCGCGGTGAACTAAGTACTCTTCATTTGGAGTTACAAGAACGTTAAATGGGTTTAGTTATAAACACTTCTGCATACGTGACGTTGTCAGTACCAACCAGAGCTCCTCAGCGACAGGTCGTTATATCTACACAAAACCTATTATTTCTTAAATCGATTGGATTAAAACCTAAACGAAATGGGAAAACACCAGCATGATGATGATGGTGATGAACCGACGATGATGAAACGTTTTCGATTCGATGAAGGTGATATCGATCCAAAATTCAACCTTTATAAAAAACCACGATTTGATGATACCATTAGAAAAGAAGAATATCGATCCTATAGTCCATACGTTAAATCGTTCAACAACAGCGACGTCATTGAATTTATCATAAATCAATCTGATGCATTTTTCGCAATGCCTGACACTCTATTGGAAATTAAAGGAAAATTGGAAATTACTGGTGGTGGAAAATGTGAATTAGCACCCAATTTTGGAGCGTTTCTTTTCGATAGCTGTTCCTACAGCGAATGCTCTAGAGAAATAGAAGTCGTTAGAGATCCTGGAATCGTAAGCACCGTACGAGCCTTAACATGCTATGGACCGGAATACAGCCGTTTCATGAGTATTGCGGGATGGAATTATCCCGATAACCCACTTCTGAATGGTTCAAAACATTTTAATTTGCTTATGCCTCTTAAACACATTTTCAACGTTTTCAATGATTATACTATGATTACCTATGGTAGACAAACATTTCGTTTAGTTCGATCACGTAACGATAATGATTGTGTCATTGTCACAGAGCAGCCTATAACCGGAGGTAGTGGTATGACCTCTACAACCGTTAAATTGATAATTGAAAGTATGGAAGTAAAAATTAAACATATCTTCCCTAATGACGAGATTAAAATTAAACTTATGGAACCCATCAAAAATGATCGCCCTATATTGATTCCGTTTAGAAACTGGGAATTAAATGAACTACCATCAATAACTAAAGATTCTAAACGAGAAATTTGGGCCGTAAAGACTAGTGCTGCCGTAGAACGTCCACGATATATATTAGTTTGCTTCCAAACTGACAGGCGGAATAAACTAAGTAGCGACCCCACTAAATTTGATAATGTTAACCTAACCGGTGTTAGAGTATCTCTAAACGGGGAATATTGGCCAAACGAACGAATGCTTTTAGATTTTAAAGAAGACGACTATGCTATTGCTCACTACAACTACACAGAATTTAATGCAAACTATATAACCGGTACACCGAAAACGGCTCTTCTAAACTATGAAGCGTTCAAACGCTACGCATTATTTGTGATTGATTGTTCAAAGCAGGAAGAGACCATGAAATCTTCTACGGTTGACGTAAAATTGGAAATAGAAGCAGATACAGGATTCCCCGCTAATACCAAAGCATATTGCATCATAATTCATGATCGTTTGATGGAATATCATCCTCTTACGGAAGTAGTTAAGAGTATCATTTAATAATAATATGTTCAGTCTCGTTTCTGTCATCATGAGGATCGCATTCGTTGACATCCAAGGCTTCTGCATCGACGGTATTTTTCATCCAAAGGAATTGAGTATCGCAATTGGTTGTAAACAATACCACGCTTTGTTCACACCGCCTACACCTTATTCTAACCTAAATACGCCTGATAGAATTAGCGCTAGATATGTTGAGAAACATATTCATGGGATTAACTATTCCTCTGGAGACGTGGATTATTCCAAGTTAAACTCGATTCTGGAAACATATTTACTAAACCATGCTGATTGTATTTACGTGCGAGGAAGTGAAAAAGCCGAATTTTTACTAAAAAAGTGCCACGTGTCACGTCCTATAATAGTAGATGTATGCAAGTTCGATGGAACCCCGTGTGCAACAGAAAAATTCAGTAGTGACTCCAAAACCTGCATGTACCACGCCAATGGATCATTTAAATGTACCCAGAAGAACGTCGAAAGTCTACGCCAATGGTTTCTTAATTGCATACCTTTGTAATTTTTGTTATTAATAAATGATTATAAATGAAAAAAAAAAGGTTTTTAATTGAAACTCCTTATTAATTTCATGCATTTATTTTCGTTTTACAAGAATAAAATTTTTTATTTATAATTTTTACAATAATTTTCAATATTATAAACAAAGTAGATGATAGTGTTATACAACTAACTACATATAATTTAGAATATTTGGGCTCTGACATGTCACTCAAATCGATCGGTGGTGGTGGTGGTGGAGTCGTAACAGCATGCCAATCTTTGAATTCTCCTTCAGTGCCATCATTAAAAATCAATTTTAATTTGTATCTCTTTGCTTCATCGATTGCTATGGAAAACGTATTTAGCTTCATATTATTTACCACCGAGAAATTCATCTTTCGCCATTCCGTTTGATTATCAAAACGTATCGCCATCTGTTGTACGCCCAACGGTACATTGGTATACAGTACGTTGTTTAATATAGCCGTAAGTATAATGAAATTAGCCTTTAGGATGGCCATATTTGCGTTGGTTGGATTCTTCTAGGATAATATCTCTCAAAACCTTTATCCCAAAGACTTAAATTTGATAGGTCTTTTAAAACTTGTTTTTTATCTTCATATAATTTTATGTCTCTTCTTAGTTTTTGAACTTTCTCTGCAAACTCTTCAATTCTACGTCTATTCTCTTCGCTAGACATTTCAATACTGAATACTTATTTTACTGATATTGTCGGGTGTAGGATACGCCTCCTCTCGGAGATCTGGGTTGTTAACCTTGACGCTCGGCCAACCCAGCTGTAGTAGTAGCAGTAGTTATTGTACCCTCGATACTAGCAGAAACTAACAGTCAAGCGTCAAACGTGAAACGTCAAACGTCAAAACGGTAAACGTCAAACGTGAAACGTCAAACGTGAAACGTCAAACGTCAAAACGGTAAACGTCAAACGTGACACGTCAAACGTGAAACGTCAAACGTCAAACGGTAAACGTCAAACGTGAAACGTCAAACGTGAAACGTCAAACGTGAAACGTCGAACGTCAAACGTCAAAACGGTAAACGTCAAACGTGAAACGTCAGTCGTTAAACGTCAAACGTCAAACTTTTCGGTGCCCCTCTCTCTATATAACCCCCTTTTTCCCGTTTAAATCGGACCAATAGCAGTGAAGATATACGCTAAAGTCCTTATGGCATTGCGCATGATTTTTTCTTTTCAACTTTAATCTATATCACGCTCTCTTCATAATGCCGTTTTTCCCATTTAAATCGAACCAACGATAGCTGAGATACACGCTAAGGTCCTTTTGTCCTATCATTGTGCATGATTTTTCTCTTGTATGTTAATCTATATCACGCTCTCTACATAGCCCCCTTTTCCCCATTTAGATCGAACCAACGATAGCTGAGATACACGCTAAGGTCCTTTTGTCCTATCATTGCGCATGATTTTTCTCTTGTATGTTAATCTATATCACGCTCTCTACATAGCCTCCTTTTCCTCATTTAGATCGAACCAACGATAGCTGAGATACACGCTAAGGTCCTTTTGTCCTGCCACTGCGCATGATTTTTCTCTTGTATGTTAATCTATATTCCTCTCTCTTCATAATGCCGTTTTTCCCATTTAAATCGGACTAACGATAGCTGAGATACACGCTAAGGTCCTTTTGTCCTGTCACTGCGCATGATTTTTTCTTTTCGATGTCAATCTATATCACGCTCTCTTCATAATGCCGTTTTTCCCATTTAAATCAGACCAATAGCAGTGAAGATATACGCTAAGGTCCTTTTGTCCTGTCATTGCGCATGATTTTTTCTTTTCAACTTTAATCTATATCACGCTCTCTTCATAATGCCGTTTTTCCCATTTAAATCGGACCAATAGCAGTGAAGATATACGCTAAGGCCCTTTTGGCTTTACCACTACGCAAAAATTCTATTCGACGAAATTTAATCCCCCCACTCCCCCCACTACCCCGTTTTCCTCTCAGACCGTCTGTCTCACTCTTAGCCATTGAATATGTACCTCTCACTCTTACACGTTGAATTCCCTATGTGGTGGAGAATCCGCTTTGTCTATCGCGGAAATCCTCATCGGGGCAATTGACGGATCGGCCGTTAAAAGTGGGGTTATGTTCATCGGCGCGACTCCGCGTGGCGCGCGCCTCGTGGCGGGCCCCGGGGCCACGGGCAGCTGTCTAACGACCGTTTTTGGCAAAATGGTGCGGTTTGGTTAGATGTCTTTTCGCAAAATGATGAAAATGGCCTCCTTTACGTGAACGCCATATCTCGTAGGTTATTTGTCTTTTCGCAAAATGATGAAAATGGCCTCGTTTACGTGAACGCCATATCTCGTAGGTTACCTCTCACTCTTACACGTTGAATTCCCTATGTGGGGTCATACCCGCTTTGTCTATCTACTGTTGACGTAAACAATGAAAAATAAGCAAAAAATTCAACCTACCCTCCTTCAC
>OV651821.1:57601722-57636722 GCA_927349885.1 Psylliodes chrysocephalus
AACTTTATTTTATACAGTGTTTGGCAAAAGTGACTTTCAAATTCTTATTAATTTTTGTAAAACTTTATAATTTTGATTCTATAATTTTTTGCATAGAGGTATTTATCGTTCATTCGTTTTCTGTTTCTATAACGTTATTGAAAAATAAAATGTTTTTTAAATTTTGAAAAAAAAATTTTTTCGAAGAATTTTTTGAAAGTGTCACTTATTCATTCAAATGGTAAATATTCGATATAGGAAAAAAATGTATTCTTTCAAAAAAGTTGCCAGACCATCTAAGCAATTGGAATCCATGAAAAAACTTTATTTTATACAGTGTTTGGCAAAAGTGACTTTTAAATTCTTATTAATTTTTGTAAAACTTCATAATTTTGATTCTATAATTTTTTGCATAGAGGTATTTATCGTTCATTCGTTTTCTGTTTCTATAACGTTATTGAAAAATAAAATGTTTTTTAAATTTTGAAAAAAAATTTTTTTCGAAGAATTTTTTGAAAGAGTCACTTATTCATTCAAAATTTTTTTTTCACAATTTAAAAAACATTTTATTTTTCAATAACGTTATAGAAACAGAAAACGAATGAACGATAAATACTTCTATGCAAAAAATTATAAAGGTCGAAAAAAATCATGAATCCTATACTTTCTTTATAACTGTATATAGATAGGAAAGTAAAAATGAATAGGACACGATAAGAAAAATATTTATTATTGGAATTCACATAATAATATATAGGTAGATTTGCTTTCAACGACCACGTTACAACACTTAATGAGAACTTTTTTTAGAAGCTTGAAGAAAACGATATTTATACATAGTTTTTCTACAAAATAAAAGTGTACGGTATTGAGAGGCCATGTACTGTAATTTGAATTGCGCGGTACGGTAAATGGAATTTGAAAAGTTGGCAACCCTGCATTGGAAGTTGTACAATTCTAAAACAGTGTTGCCGTTGCTATTACAATTGTAACAAATCTATTACTAAAAAAGTACATTAGTACGTTATTACGACTTTTAAAGAAAAAACAAATATTCTATTACTTTTTAAAATATCACAATTTTATGAGTGGCCCCATCTAAGCTTCAGAGGCCATATTAAAAAAAAAATTAGAAATCTATACATTTGTTATGCCTGTGTTTTCCAAAATAAGCATCCTTTCTTATATAATATTTTTTTGTTATGACTCAAATTTTAAATCAGTAGGGGATTACCACCAGCCTCCAGCATTTCAGCATAATTTATATCTTGTATTTAATAACGTAGAAGCCCTCAATTCATATTTAAAGTACGACTATAGCTATTTATACATGTAATATCTTCTCATTTAATAAATAAATAAATAATATTAAAACCAAATTAAGAAATCGTCTACATGTGGAAAGATGCAATTCATTAATTTTAACTAAGCAGTTATTGAATGAAAATAACTGTTGTAATTTTGAGCCGAATGATGCTTTGTTAAATTATAATGTAAATAAAAATGATAATTTACAATGTGCAGAAGATTTAACATTTTAAATATTTATTTACACACATGGTATATTTACATGTGTTTTACATTATACTTCCTTTCTTATTTTTGTTTGAAATAAATGTTTATTTTTACAATCATGGTTTTTCTTCATTATACTTTTCGAAACTTATTATTTCTATTAACCAAACCGATATATTTGATAATACACAGTTTTATTGTTAAATTTATTTAATATTAGTTCTGGTACATTTATATTACTTTAAAATATTATCTATTACGATTTTATTACCTTTTGGTTCAAAATTCTATTACGAAAAAATTAATTGGTGTGGCAACACTGTTCCAAAATACCTACATAGGAACAACAATGGTGTTATGTTTACATTTTGATGTTTAAAACAAATAGTGTGAAAAAGATTATTTGTCTTTTATTTCTACATACAAAACTCCGAGCTCGGAGATACAAAATGCCAAAAAATCTCTTTTGTGAAACTAACGTTTTAGTACCTTTGCGACGCAAACAGAACATTCCGTTTTGGTAACAAGAAATCTACAAAATGCAAAGAGATTGAAAAATCTTGCTAATTTTGCAGATAGGACCTTTCTTGCTAGGACGGCAGCATTACGTTCAACCATCTATGCCTCTGTAAGTGCTGTATGAGAAGTAAGTTAAAAATTATAGAAATGTATTAATGTATAGAAATATGAAATTGATTTCTTGCCTGTTTTAGCGTGTTACAGCATTCTAATTAATTCTACTGTTAGTAGTATTAAAATAATGAATGATTAAAATCACTAATTAAAGAGCATTCATATAAACAAGGGATTACTAATACAATAACACTGGATACAACTGGAATCTGAAATAGTATTTATAACATGTATGAAACGAGTAAGTTTAGAGACAAATCTAGTTATCCAATCATAATTTATTTATATTACCTATAAAAGTTTACATTTGTACCTATCTATAGTAATATAAATACATATACTTTTTTGCAGGAAAACGTATAACTTTGGAACCTTTGAAAGAAAAATTGATTGAGAAGCCGCTTTCATTGATGAAACATGTATATTTCAAAAATCAATGGCAAATTTGAAGTAAATAAAGGTATCAGTCATCCTGTAAATTGAGTAAAAAACTTGTTTCTTTTATGTGCCAAAAATAGCTATATTCTAAACTGTAATACTGAAATGACATCATATTGAAGATTTAATGGTAGGTACTTTATTCTAGCTATGATACAAAGAAAAATTGGAAAAATTTGATTAGAGCGATCAATAAAAATCTACATGTTTATCATTTTCTCAAGATCTACAGTGAAAACCAAAAATTCCATTTTTGTTTTTTTTTTCAGAAGTAAACTTTAAAACAATATCAAAAAATTAAAAATAAAGTTACAATTACAAGATTTGCTATAACGGTGTACCTACCATTAAATATTTGATATGTGTTGTTTTGATATTACAATTTATAATATAGTGATATTGACAAATGTTATACAAAATAGCAACTAGAAATAAATATTCTTTTTTTAGGTACACACCACCAAAGAAATATATAGCAGATAATTCAGCAGAACAATATAGACAAAATATTACATCTTCTTTCCTGCCATTGTGTTTTTCAACCACATTGAACTTATTGGGCACCTTTCCAAGCAATATTATAATAAAAATATTAGCAGAGAGGGAGTTTTTGATAGATTAAAAATTATTTTTATCATAATTAACCCTAAAGCGAATTCGATGACAGTGATTCAAGTACTTGCGATTTGGATTATAGATCAAATTTTAATAGGAATTATGAAGATTAGTAGGTAAATAATTTGTAAGAAAAGAATATACTTTTTAAACAAAACATTGTCTAGTTTTTAAAACAATAAATAGTTTGATATATTTCTTATATATCTGTATTTTTATTTAATTTATTAGAAAATATGAAAAAATATTGGACTGAGGTTTCGCTAGCGTGTTCTACAATTTATTAATATTTACAATGATTGGAAAAAGACTAGTACCAATGAACAACTATATGAGTGCATTTTATAACAAAAAGTAGATAACAGTTTCACATTGCTAAAGAATTACTGAAAACAACATTTTTCAAAGGTCTTTTGAAACTGGTAGGATGGAAAATCCGTTATGTTTGAGTTATGAATCTATTGTTCATATATGTTTCAATAACTTTAAAAAGTTGAAAAGAAGCAACTATAACAGTCTATTTTTGAAGCATTTCTGGTCATCTTGAATACTTGAGACCGAACTCTTACTGAAAGTGAGATTTACTAAAGTACCTACTCAAATATTTATATTGAAGAATATGTAAGGTATGTGTTCATCGCTATAAAAGAAACTATATAGAGCCTGCTATAAAAACTACAGTGTGTGAACACGTACATTTCGTATGTTATGTTGCCAAACTACTATCTGAGGAAAAGTTACCAGATAATTAAAGGAGGACATAATGAAGAAATTAAAAACTTTATTGGAGAGAAGGAAGAAATCTGAAAATAAATGTTCAACTACAATAGCTAGAGAAGCAAAGTGAGAGGTGCAAATTGAAACTGCATTTTTTAAGATACCTGAATGATGAGGCATATAATAAAGTAATTGAACCATTTTTCCATGTATGCAGCTAAAAATTATGTTGGTACTTTTTTATAAGGAGTTCAGGCAAATATGTTAGTAATGGAACAAGTAATAGATCAGCGATACAGAAAAGGAAAGCGGAAAAGCACGAAATTTTTTCTTAAAAAAAGGAATTGTAATGGGCTTTTCATGTCTTTTTTCTATGGTGTGGCAATAGTGACAGGGCTTGCTTTTGTACTAAATAAAAACTTATTTTAAATATGTATTTATAGTATGGTTTAGGTTTTAATTAAATGTATTTACCTATCATTTATTTATTCTAGGTTTATCTAAATGAAATATATGCCTATGTATAGCGTGTCTTTTATTTTTGATGAACTTTCTAAATAAACCCCTCAATTACATCGAAAATGGAACATACTGATAATTGTTTTTTTTTTGTTTAGAAAAAAGTAGTTTTTACACAAAGTTTCTTCTCATGGGTTGTAATCGAAATTGCAGATTTAATGAAAACTGTAAATAAAGGATTTTTGTTTAATGAAATATAATTTGATAACTGATTCAAAGCATATATTTTCTGGCCAAACTGTACCATCAATTACAACTATTGTAACCAACTTTTGCACTTTGAACCAGTTTATCAACAAATTGTTTGTATGGTCGGTCCTCTAAGTGCACATAGGTAGTACACAGTTAATATAGGTAACTTTTTTAATGAAAAGTATCGAAATTACACAACATCAAGAAATTGTTTTCACGTAAATAAGTCCAAATAAACAAAGTAATATAACCAAACGGCCGTTGAAATTTGACGTGAAATCTGTAAATATCAAACATTCAAAATTTCCGCCAAAATCTATCTACCGACCGTCTCCGCAAAGTGCCGAGCGCTCCCTCGGTTTTGTGTCGCCTTAATTTGACAGGGTGAATGAAATAGAGATTGTTCAAAGCGGTCGCATTACATGAGGCCATTTTGTCTCGCAAGTACTCATGTAGTGTGTGGAGCTGTGTTTTGTGTTGCTCATTGAAAATCGGTTTAGCACATCCCAAAAAATAAACGCTTGACAGATTAGGAATGCCTACTGTAACCCTACTGTGATGCCTATTAGCAGAATCAGCGCACAAATGCTACCCAGTTTGAGCAATCTATATAACTATTTATATAACATCACTGTCAAATTGTAACTGTCGGTTGTCATTGGAATGCCTAATAGGGACTGTCTACTTTCACGCCAGCAAGTAATAATAGAACTAGGAAATTAAATTTGACATGCATGTCATGCTTGATTATTATTTAAGTAATATTAAATTTTACTTGCATTTATATGGCGCTTCTTAATAGTACTGAATCTGATAAAAGAATTTGTTTTAAGGTTTCTTACTTCTTGAATGAGTAAAACCAAATTTGGTAGATTTTCACAAAACTTTTATTTTAAAAAATTAAAATTAAAAACACTACACATGACATGTTTCGAAGTACAACTTCTTTTTCAAATGTGACTAATTTACAATTCGGTATCCAATATATATGCGAAATAATTTAACAAAACAAAATACTTAAGAAAACATCAATAACATAACAAAATAAACTATTTAAAGTAAAGTACTTTGTTTTGTTAAATTTCTAGTCCATCATCTACAATGTAACATGTAATATTCAAATTTTCAATTTTGCAGAACATACAGGCAAATGTAAAAAATGGTTAGTTTTGTTTTAAGAGTAACGTGTCCCTTATTTTTTAAAATATTGAAAAAGGTATGTTATTTAGTATAAATAAAATGTTTAAATGCCTTTTCTGAAGCTGTCATGATACATAATCGTGAGAAAAAAAAACAAAGAAAAACCAGAAGCTACACATTTTAATATAAATGTATTTTTTGTAATAAGAACCTAAAAAACCTTCGATTTAAGTAATTTAGACATCTACGTCAGACGTGTAAAGTCATATTTTAATGTCCAGGTTAGAAGTGAACATGTATTTCAAATTTACTTAATATACATACGCGGAACGGAGTCGTATACAGATCCATAAAAATATAACCTAGTTCGCCCAGTGTTGTTCCTGGTTGTACAATTGTACAAAAAGTTGTACAATTAGTTATGCGGTTGTACTGTTGTACGCACTTTTGAAAAAAGACCGAAATGTTGTACAATTTGAAATTGCTAAATATTTATGTAAAATCGGGTATATAAAAGGTTTTCTTCGCTCAAAAAGTCTACGATTTGTTAAATAACATGCATTAAAATTAATAAAAAAATAAAAGTTTAAATTTGGCGCCATTCGCGACCAATCAGTACACCGTTTTTCATCAAAAATATATTTTAAACTGGAAAAAAAGAAGAATTTTAAGCATGGGAAAGTAGTAGGCCATAGCTGTCAATAAAAAAGAAGAAGAATAATTAGTGGTTGTACAATCGAAAGTAAAAGTGTACAATTTTGACACTGAAAGTTGTACAATTCAAAAATCCCTAGGAACAACACTGAGTTCGCCTACAAAGTTAAAATCTGTTTAAGAATTTGGATCTACACAGGCAATAGAAATATGTATTTAGAAAAACCCTGTTAGAAGGATAATTTAGTATTTAGTATACCTATTGCACTTACAGTTAGCTACCTATATTTATGACAGGATCCAAAATAACCGTATGTAAAAATTGAACTTCTATCACTATTCATTAGCTTCCTATCTTAAATCTGCAATTTAAATAATTTAGGATTGGGAATCATTGCTAAACTAAGATTAATATTTAGGTTCTCTATAATTTCACAAAATAATTGCTTGACCATCTTCAAATATCTGAGGTAGAATACATACAGTATAAAAGGTGGTTCTAAAACTTAAATACATATTATTCAGTTGAAAAAATATTTACAGAAGAATAATAAGTGCCCACCCTCTATCATATCAAGAATTACTTAAAATATGCATTTTTCATGTGCATATAACTTTTGTTTAAACATTGTTTGCCTGTACATAACCTAAAACGCACTAATGGGACTCCTGATATGTAATGTACTTATCGTTTTCTTGCAAAATATGAATCTGGCAACATTGTTAAAAATGGCCCCAAAAGTAGCGATTAATATAAATAGTATTTAAATTAGCTCCGCCCCTTTGGACTCAATGAAGTCATTATATATCAGAAATTCAGTGAGACCATTGAGGCCAGGGACCCAATGTGTCGAATTGGACTTGAAGTGTCGAGTTCCTATAAAAATAAGGACTCAATGGTGCCACTTTAGGTATATATATATATATATATATAAATATATATATATATATATATATATATATATATATATATATATATATATATATATATAAAATTTTACATAACATGGGTCCTGACTGTTTTAGTAGATTCATAACATTTAATAATGAAATTCATCAATAGGTACGAAACAAGAAATAAGGATGATTTTCATATTTTTTGGTAAAACTATGCCCAAACATCAAAATTATTACATTTTATGAAATTAATAAATTACCTAATATGATTGTTGATTGTAGAGCATTGACTGTGGACTGTAATTATTTAGAATTCTTTATTGTAAGAATAACTATAATATGAACATAAAAAGTGATTGACAAGCGTGATTCAAAATTATATTTACTTCAAAATCTCTGGAAATCAATCGTTCTTAGATGGCATGTGCGTAGACATGCCCCCGGCCTTGAAGGAATCCTCTTTCAACATGGGAATAGGGCAAATTCTGGGGAAGCTTCTTTTGATTAGACCATCTACTGTTCGAATTGTAGCCACTCTTGGTATTTTATCACTTCCATGATGCAGTTTCTCGATTCTACCAAGAGGCCATTGAGTTGGAAAGGTTTCATTCTCTTTGGTGAGCACCATCGTTCCCTCCTGAAAAAGGTCGGAGTTGTTTTTCCATTTCGTTCGGTTCTGGAGACAGAAAACATACTCCTTTGACCATCGATTCCAAAAATGCTGACAAAGCCGCTGGACCAATTGAAATCTAGTCAGGCGATTGAGAAAGATATCGGTGACATCTTCATCCGATGCAGCCGTTAGCGGTTTACCAATAGGGAAGTGGCCAGGTGAGAGTGGATTTAGGTCGTTAGGATCGGTGGTTAGAGGGTATATAGGACGGGAATTAAGCATCGCTTCAATTTGACATAGCCCAGATGATAATTCCTCGTAAGTTAAACATGCATTATAAATAACTCGCTTTAAATGGTGCTTAGTACTTTTTACACCGGCCTCCCACAGACCTCCAAAATGGGGAGAATATGCAGGCATAAACTCCCATTCTATTGCCTGCATTGCGAAAAAATTTTGTAATTTATTTTAGTTGGATTTCAAGAACACATTGAGTTCCTTCTTTGCTCCAACAAATGTTGCGCCATTATCGGAAAAAATCTTGTTGGGTTTACCTCTCCTAGAGATAAACCTCCTCAGAGATAGTATAAATGATTGGGAAGTTAAATCCAAAACTAACTCCAAATGAATTGCCTTTGTGGCAAAGGATATAAATATTGCTATATATGCCTTTGTAGCGTGAGAACCGCGACCACAGAAAATGGGCTAGAAGGGACGACACGTTTAAAAGATAAATTACCCATTATCGATGTTATCGAGTTTGGTTTAAAATGAAAACACCTCAAGCAATTGTGAACTACATACCTTACTAGAGTACGCCCCTTTATTGATCAATAAGTGTCTCTAATATTGTATAGAAGTGATTGGGGTCCTGGATGTAGCAATTCCTCATGCTTAAATTGAAATTTTGTAAAATGATGTTTAGAGTCTAGTTATATTGGATGCTTTTTATTGAAGGGATAGTAAGAATGTTTCAATCGCCCTCCTACTCTAAGTATAGACTCATTGTCTATAAAAATATTTAGACCTATAATTTGTCCTTTGAGTTTATGAGGCTTATTAGCTTTAAGTGCTGAAATTTCACAAGGAAATGATTGAGCCTGAACGATTTTAATGATTGTTGTTAAATAATGATTTAATTCTTGTGCTGTTAGACAACCTTTTAATTGGTTGGCTTTATTAGGACAATTATGTTTAAATCTTAATATATATGCTACAGCTCTGAGCAAACGAGAATACTTGGAAAATTTATTAAATGGAAAATCATATTTTATTTGACACAAAAAAATTTTAGATTTTAGTTCAGGCACCTCGTCTGGATTGTTTCAATTATTTGGATAGTTAATTTCATTTGATGCTAACCACTTAGGACCGAACCAATAAATGTCCAAGTTATGGAGTTGACTAGGATATACTCCTCTGGATACCATGTCGGCGGGATTTTCATGAGTTGCGATATGCCTCCATTCAAAGTTTTTTGTTAAAATCTGTATTTTGGAAACTCTGTTGGCGACAAATGTCCTTAAATTACCAGGACTCATTTTTATCCATGCAAGAACTATTGTAAAATCGGTCCATAAAAATTGCTTATTGAAATTAATGTTCAACGATTTATTGATCGTTGTAACAAGCTTAGCTAATAATAAAGTTGCGCATAGCTCTAATCGTGGAATGCTTAAAGTTTTTATAGGTACTACTTTAGATTTCGCATTTAGAAGGCTGATCGGAACGATTCCTTTAGAATTAATACTTTTAACATAAGCGCATGCCCCAAAGGCACGTTCTGATGAATCCGCAAACCCATGCAATTCCAGATTAATAGAACTATCGCATATCACACGTCGAGGTATGAAAAGTTTACCTAATAATGGAAGTTCGCACTGAAAGTTAGACCAAGCATTTTGTAAATGAAAGGGTATGGGATCGTCCCACGATATCTTCTCTGCCCATAATTTTTGCATGATAATTTTGACAAATATAATTAGGATCATTTTCAACCATATTGATAAAATTCTCTTCTACATCACTGTTTGCCATTCTATTATGTTCATTGAATTTTGCTGTAGGAAAACGGCCGTGCTGTCTAAGAAAATTAAAAATGTTCGAAAAAGTTTGATGTTTAGGCAGTCGGCGTCCTGGAAACCTTCTCTCATATTCCCTTACAGCGGCTCGACTATTACCATTACAAAATCCGTATACAAACAAAATATCGGCATATTCTTCGTTGGAAAATTGATCAGGCATTTCTAGATTTGGTTATTTAACACCAATGTTTGCAACAAAGAAACTTTAATGAATAGTCTATTAAACTTATGTATTAGCTGTCAAAAACGTTCAACTGTTTTCTTGCTTTCTAGATAAAGTTATTTATAAAACATAGAATACATAATATATGTGAAAAAATAAAAAAATAATCCTAAGGTTGGCAATCCAAAGAATTTATTGAATGGCTTATTTGATAAAATAGTTGTCATTTAATCAAATATTAGGTTGATCAAGGTTGTTTTATTAGTTAGGTTTTTCTTGAGTTATTCCCTTTATTTAGGAAATAAATTTAAATATTTAAATACAATAAAAAGTTAACTGTATGAGTAATAATTTAAGTTATGTTTAAAATTGAATCTTGCTGTTAAACTCATTTTTGTTAAGTAGAAATAATATTTTTCATCTTTAATTTCTTTATTTTTCATTATACAGGTTATTTAAAAAATTATTGGTTTAGCTAACTATACGCTCCTGTAATTTATTTCTAATATTAAATCAAAAAATGAAACAGTGTAAAATTGAGATATTTGAAAAGTACTTATTTAAAAAAGTAATATTTTCCATGTTTTATAATCAAAAAATCGTGTTTAAATTCTGAAGTTAACAAATTTTTAAATACATATACCATTTTTTATCAAAAAATTAGTGCCTCTAAAACGACATGCGCAAATTTTAAAAGACACCTACCCAAATTGATTTTTTCCGCTCTTTTAAGCAGATATGTTAAATTTGCTCGTACAGGGTGTTGTTTTTGAAGCGGACAGAAATGCTCAAATTTTGTTAATCCGGACCTGGAATCTCATTTTTATTTTCACAGCATTATTTTTGTTATATGGAGATGAGTCTACCTGCCAAATTTTAATTTTTTACACCGAGTGGTTGTTAAGTTTTGGCTAAAAACAAATTCAGGTGAAATTCATAATTCACCCTGTATCTAGGTAATGAGATGTGATAGACCTATTAATAATGGATGATTTCGAAGCACCCAAGTGTTCCACACCTACAGTTAACGTATGTACATTACATTCTGAAACACCCTGTATATATTTTATTGTATAAAACCAAATCTAAATATTTCAAAAACCTTATTTTTAGTTTTTTTCTACTCCATCTAATCAATAAATAATAGTATAATTCGAGAATTGTTGTTGAGGACTTACTATCTCGTGAGGCACTGTAAAAATACTCACATTTTTAAAAAAAAAATTCTCAAAAATTTGCAAGGTAAGGTATAGTTAAAAGTTCAGTATTGGATAAATAAGGACTTCAACTATTAGAAAAAAATTAATTTTAGTCATAATCTAATAACTTTTTTTTTAACATTTGAGGCGAGAGGTGTGGCGAAAGGACCTTCTTAAGAGAGACGCCACTCGATGTAGGCGCAGATGCATCAAACACCACGCGCAGTTTTGTGGTCAAACTTTCCTCATTAAGAACTCCATGACAAGGCATATAATATTGAGGTTTATTTTGATTACCATTACCTAGTGATAATGACATATGTCCTAAGGATTTATATTCTTTCATGAAACATCGTGCGCAGTTGTTCATTCTGTGATAACCTTTTCTCGAGAAAATAGAATCTTTTTTGTGCTATTGATTTAGATTCGCCCAAACTATTAAGAGGCAATTGCACTACAAATCTACCGTTTGCTTTTCATTTAGTTGTATTGAAAAAGATGTTTTCACATTCAATTTCATCTGGTGATAGTAATTTAGATGAAGGTAACTCTTCTAGCTCCCAAAATTTTAATAAAATATTGGATAAATCTCTATCGACTAAAGAAAGGTTACAAATAGCTCGTTTTTGCTCATGATATCCTACTGGTTCCTACTAGCCAACCTAGTTCAGAATTTTGTAAAGTTGGAAGATATTTCCCTAAGCTAATATTTTCTGACTTTAATATTTTCCAAAATATATCGGCTCCTAATAGTATGTCAATGGGAGCGGAAATATTAATCAGCTAAGGATAATTCATCGGGAATGTTGAGTTTGTTTAAAGTTATTGTAATTTGCGGCATGTCACTAGTTATTTTAGGCAAAATAAAGCAAGTAATATTTGCAATAAAATCAGAATTAGCAGATTTTATTTGTATCTGACATTTTTTATTGACTTCATTTATACTAAAAAACGTTAAATTTGCGTTTTCTAAAGAAGACCTAACCTATTTGAAGCCTTTTCAGAAATGAACGATGTTTGAGATCCGCAGTCTAGCAGAGCTCGAATCTTTTGATATTTACCAAGATAATCTTTCACCAAAATGATAGCAGTCGACAAGAAAACTTGTGAATTAGTAGGAATTGGCACACAACTATTTAATAGCGTTGTAGAAGTCTGATCAGTTTGCTCTTGAGTCGACTCCGTGTCAGATTGACTTGATTTTGATTAAACTTTGTGCAATAAAGTATTGTGTCTAGAGTTACATTTTTTACATGACCCTGCTCAACATTTAGAAATAGGATGCCCTTCTCGTAGGCAAGTTTTGCATAAATTAGATTTGCCTATAAAATTGAATTTATCGATAACGGACAACTTAAGAAAAGATTCGCATGTATATATGGAATGATCCTTCTTGCAATAACCACAGGTATAACTTGATAATGCAAAGGATCCTGCTACTTCTCTTTTGACAAATTTATTGTCAATTTTAGATATAGGAGTTGTAGGCTTTTGCGAATTTGGTTTAAATTTAAACTCAAAACTTTCTAAGAGGTTAGCACGATTCTCTAAAAATTTTAAAAATTCGTTAGTTTCCTGACACGAAGTAGTATCGCGAGTGAGTCTTTCCCATTCACATATAGTGGCGTTATCTAATTTAGAACTAACCCAAAAAATTATTAATGGGTCCCAATTCGAAATAGACTGGCCTAATTGTTCTACAGCCCCCAATTGCTTGATTAAGTTATCCACTAAGGATTGCAAATTTTCGGATGTAGCCCTATGTATTGAATCTATAGAAAACAAAGTTTTGATATGTTCAAAAAAAAGTTTTTTCTTATTGTCGTATCAATTGCATAGAGTTTTTCAAGCTACGCAATAATTTGCCAAAGTGTATAAAAATTTTGAATGTCTGACATTTGATTTCTAGAATGAATAAGACACTCAAAGGTGTCCTTGAACTCCAACCAATTTTCATATGTGCCATCAGATTTTGGCAAAACTATATCTGGTAGTTTTATATCTGGGGCTGATGACGAATGAGAATCGTTGCAACTACCAATTGGAATATTAGTATTAGTACTACCAACATCTTGATTATAATCCTTTATTATAGTTTTAGCTAACGATGTAAAAGCATAAAATTTATCTGTAAAATTTACCTTTTCTTCTAACTGCTCCTCCGAGTTATCAAGAGCTTCAATTTCATATTGAATTTTATTGAATTGTGTTAATAAATTTTGTGAATGTTCAAGTCGATCTTGAATAGAAATAACATCGGTTGAATTTATAGATGGCAAACCTTTGACGTTGTTTAGAAAATTTTCAAAAATAGTTAAGGATGATTTTATAAAACCTCTTTTTCTTTTTAATTTTGCAAGTTCTGCTATGAGAAATTATCACCTATTTATTGAAACTTTGTAATAAAGGAGTAAAAAAGGTTGAAGCGTGCTTATAGATAGGATGTGGGAAAGGGTTATAAGAACGACTCACCTCCTTATGGTTTACCGAATCTTTGTACGTCTTCTATATTATGTAACTGTTAAATATCCGGCTCGAAGGACCAATGTTGATTATAGAGCATTGACTGTGAACTGTAATTATTTAGAATTCTTTATTGTAAGAATAACTATGATATGAACATAAAAAGTGATTGACAAGCGTGATTCAAAATTATATTAATTATTTTTTAAGTGTCAAAATCTCTGGAAATCAATCGTTACTAGATGGCATAGGCGTAGACAATAATAAAGTTACGTTTGTTTATTTTAAACAACAGTTTATTTGTTAATAATTTATTTGAACACTTACTTATTTTAAAATATTACTATTCTAATATATATATTTCGAATGTCTTTAAACTATTTACTATTTATCTTTACAACTATTTATATACGACTGACTGCTCCGTGTTTCTCCACCAATATTTATATACACATTTAAAATTCTGGTGATGCTCTAGAATGTTTTTGCTAAAACCAAAACCATTATCACGTTCGTTCTGGAAAGTAATAAATAGCGCCTTCACCATAGTTGTCAAATATGTTTGGTATTAAGGGGTTTATGTATGTATGATAATCGGACAAGGTAAGTCTCAAATGCCAAATAAGAGAAAGAGGGACTTGGAGGATTAGAGCATGACTGAATAATAATAATAATAGTAATAATAATAATACTCTCCCTAATTCACCCCCTTACGAGTGAATTTAAACCCCTGAAGTCGACTGAACGACTTGTGTAGGGGAAGGGACGGCTATTATTATTATTTGCCGTGGCGCTCCGGGGCGACTTAAGGATGATTGATGGTGCCATTTGACTTACAGGTGAGGAAAACCCGGAAAACCTCACCCACCATCATCGAGACGATAATGTATGGCGATTTTATAATCTGCATATCATATCAACAGAAATTGAATTTCCATTAATACGGCAAACATCAAATCCTAAACCAAACCATGCAATTTAATTAAAAATCCACATGGTCTGGTCTGGGATTCGAAGCCCAGCAGTCTCGGACTCATAAACTTGCCTATAAATGAATATAAGCGCGATAGACCGCTACACCATCGACCCGATAATGAAATGGCTCACATTACATTGCAACTAAATCGGAATGGTTGTCTCTGCAACTGAACCCTATTTTACAATTTCCAGTTGCATGGAAGTAACAAGAATTCGCTGTAACCTCAACACTGGGCGAATGGCTGCAGACCAGTATTTGGACTCCTATATCTTCAAAGATTACTTCTACTATGTTCCTAATGATCCTTTAATCCAGCTGATTTCTTTATATCTTCGGCATGGCTAGTTTCTGTACATTTGACTCCAATACGTGTTCCCTTAAACTAAGTTATGCTTCCCATACATAATAAGTGGATTGATCTCGGAAGGTGTTCTTTGTTACCAGTAAGTTACAAGGCTTTTCCAGGGGCTGGTAACTGACATTGAAGTTCTAGCAGTGGGCCAAACTTCTTACGGAACACATATGCCAGTCCTCGCGCGTCGTTGATATTGGCAGAAGTACTATGGACCAGCGAGTAGTCTTTTGGATGCGAGAGCAGATCTTGTTGTTCGGTCGTATATGCACCCCTAAATTTTTTAAAGATAAGGTCAGGTGTTTCTTGGAGCTGGTTTACTTCTTTTTTTTTCATCACGGTCATCCTCAAATGCCGCCAGCCGGTTTTGGTGCACTACCTTTGGGTTACTGTTTGGGATCTTACTTATACGGTAGATAACATCATTAATTTTTTTCTTGATGAGATACGAACCTTCCCAAGACCTTTGAATTTTCGGAGAATAACCTTTTTGTCTTTCTGGGTTATGGAGCCAGACTTTGTGGCATTCCTTGAAACATCCTTTTGTGCCTTTGGTATTTTATCGCTTCTTCGTTTTGTCGCTTTCGATTTGAAAATGCGAGCGAACTAACTCATGCATGTCGTCGATTTTTCGTCGTAGTTGAATCACATAATCTTCCCCAAATCGGCATCTAAACTCGAGGTCACACGATAGTCTTATCTCACGCCCGAAAAGCACCTTTTCTGGTGTTTGGTCTGTAGATTAATTGACAGCGGATCTATATGCCATTGCGAAGAGCGAAAGATACTCATCCTAATCTCGCTGATGGTTGGAAACTACTTTTGACAGGTATTTGCTAATAGTCTTATTCATTCGCTATACCATTCCATCGGATTGTGAGTGCAATGCTGTGGTTCTGGTATTTTCATGCCAAGTTTGTCACAGATTCCACGGAAGAGTTGGCTTTTAAAATTTCTGCCTTGGTAACTGTGGATGTCCAAGGGCATTCCAAATCGACAAATAAACTCTTTTATCAATACATCTGCAACAGTTGCGGCCTCTTGATTTGGAATGGCGTAGACTTCCACCTATTTTGTAAAATAATCCATAACCACCAAAATGTATTTATTACCATCCTCGCTCACGGGGAATGGTCCAGCAATATCTAAGGCGATCCTCTCAAATGGACTCCCAACGTTGTATTGTCTTATAGAAGATCCATTACTTATAGCACAGGTGCTACATTTCTTACACCAGTCTTTACTTCATCCAGTAAAACCTTTCGCGAACTCTCTGAAATGTTTTTTTAACACCGAGATGTCCTCCTGATGAACTGTCGTGTAGCTGACAAAGTACTTCGAGTAATCGAAGTCTTTGGAATGACCAACTGTCATCTGTTCTCAGAACCATCATCATTTGCAAGTACTTGCTTTAATAAGCCATCTTCCATTATAAAAGAGTCCCACTGAGCCAAATATAATTTAAGTACTCGAGAGAGATTAAATACTTTTTGCCAAGTAGGTCGACGATTTTCCTCTTTCCATTGTTGCATCTTCTTTAAAACGGTATCATTCTCTCGTTCTTCTCTAATTTTAACAAGGGCCCACTCATCGTTTACTACAATTGTTCTTAGTAGTCCACTTTCTTTGGATTTCACTTTATTGCAGTGGGAGCACTCTTCTAGAAAGAGAATCAGCATTTCTGTGGCTTATTCTGGCTACATGTTCGATCTTTAAGTCGTACTCTTGAAGTCGTTTAATTCATCTGGCGGGTTGATCCTACGAGGTTTTGAACTGCATTAACCACTTAAGAGTGGCATGGTCGGTACGGATTAAGATTTTCCTTCCATATAGATATTGGTAGAAGTGTTCCATGCACTTTACCACTGCCAGGAGTTCGCTTCTTGTGACGCAGTAATTTCGTTTAGGTTTCGGAAGCACTTTACAAAAATAACTTAGTGCTCTTTCTTTTCCTTCCGGAATCTGTGAAAGCACTTCTCCAAATCTCACTTTTGACACCAATGTTACGTTTGTTCATTTTAAACAACAGTTTATTTGTTTATAATTTATTTGGATACTTATTTTTTTTTAAACAAGACTTGGGGATTAGGGCATTACTGAATAATGAAATAGCATTACAATAACCAAAGCTACAACCCAGTCAATACTGACTTTAAGAAAAAAATAATATTACATATTAAGGTTAACATTCGCCCATAGAAATCTGCCGTATATGCGCAGTTGACTTTAAACGAAGGTTTTGGGAAAAATATACTTCCTGGCATTAATTTTAATATTGAGAACTGTTCATGAAGTGTGCCTAGGAAATGTAAAGACGTCTTAAAAAACTGAGTTGTTCTAAAGTACTCGAAAAATGACTTTGACTTTTAGTATCTAAACCACATATAATCACAATGATTTATTTACCTAGGAATTAAAATAATAAAACACATCACACTTCAAAATATTGTTTAGTTTTGAAAGCTTGGTTTAAAATTATGTAGATTGTTTATGAAATCACAAGTATGTGGTATAATCACCTGACATATCAGAAAGTTACAAAGTTAAAATTATTTTTAAGTATTTTCTTTAAACGATTTTATAAAAAAAATTTGAAATTGTTTTCGAGATATGGCCAGACGCCGCCCTTAAGAGTTTAGCAATTATTATATTGTTTGTAATTTTACCAAATGTATTAATGTAGCTCCAATTTTTAATTTGTTAATTTATTTGTTAAAATTTAATTTTTTTTTTTTTTTTTAGTTTTTTTATTGCAAAAGACCCTGATTATGCTATAGCAGAAGATGATAAGTAAGGAAGAAAACTAAATGATAGCAAAAAAAAATGGAATGCTGCATCGTATGCTTGAACTAATGAAACAAAAAAAAAATAATCTCCACACCAAAATATTGACGAAATCCATAAATAAAATAAAAAAGTGGACAGCAGAAAGGTATTAAGAAATTGCGACATATTAAGAAAACGTGACAAAAAATATGAGAGTTAAAGCTTGAAAAGCAAATAAATGCAAGGAAACCAAAACCTAAAAAAAATAACTGTAGAAGACAACAAAAATAAAATCAGCAATGAAGAAAGGCTCTCGCTGATTGAAGGCTACTAGAAAATTAGCAATTAAGATAGAAGAGTAACATACATTGCGTCAATTAATCAAATTACAAGCAAGAAGACTACGGCATTAAACCCTTGCACATCTAGTAGAACTAAAAAAAAAAAACTAGGAGAAGACTTTAACTATGTCTTAGAAATAAAGGGTAAAAAAGTGCAATCTTGTAAAGAATAATTTCGTGCTATTTATGATGTGACAAATAAATGTATACTGTCTATTAAATAAAATAAAAGATCATCACTAAGTGGTGTACCAGCTTCCGATGCCAGGGGCAAACATGTACTTAAAAATAAGAAATCAGAAAATCGACAACAATATATTATAGATCACATAAACACTTGTTAGTCCCATTTTTCAAGAAGGCATAAAGCTAAGTAATACTTATTTATGTTTTCCGAGTATCTACCGTCAGAAGTTGAGCATGTAATTGTTGTATATAGTGATATATGCGGTGGGCAGAACAAAAATTCACATTTAGCTGCCATGCCTACACATTTTTTAGGATAAAATAAGCATCTAACGGTTATAGGCCTTAAATTTCTAGTTTCTCGACATACTCATTAGGAGTGTGACTCGGATCACGCAAAAATCGAAAAATTTTAGATGAAATGTTAATTTCTAATTTAATTTTTAATTTGGTACGATTCGAAGATCAAAATTATATTTGATCGATAAAATGAAAGGATGATAAGAAAATAAGTTTCGTGTAGTTGAAATAGGAAGAGAAAACTTTTTTATTTTTTAAAATGTTTTAAAGGCGGTATTAGTAAGAAGAAAAGTCACAAAGAATAACAATAAAATATGTTAGAAAAGTATGAAGTGGTTGAGTCACACTAATAAATCATCATCCCTACCCGGATACGGACCATTTCAAGAAATTATTTTCAAACAAAAAAAACTACCTATGAACAGATAACCTTTTATATGAGGCACAAAAAGAAATTAGTGCAAAAGAAGCCAAAGATCTCTCAGAACTTTTAGATTTAATTGATGAAACTGCCAAACAATTTTATCTAGGAGTTATAAAAAATCAGAACCAGTCACAAAATTAGATGATATTTGGGTTAATAATTCGTATCTCGACAACCTATACAGTAACGAAAAATTTTAAAACCAGGCTTAAAATTAAAACACAAACTTACTTATATTTTGTGTTCTTTAAATTTATGGTTTGTTCCTTAAAAAATATTAGGTAATACATTTTTCAAAATTTTATATTTTTTTTAATTTTGTAATCTGAACGCAATACATTAATTTTAAAATTATTAATAGTAAGGATATCTAAAACCACTAATTTATTATCAAAATAAAAAAGGTTCAACTCGAAATGATACCTTTTGTAAGAAAAAAAGGTACAGGTTGAATTAAATGCTTTTGAATTCTTAAATAAGTATGAAATCTTTAAGATATTATAATTCATTTAGTTGATGTTGTCAAAAAGAAATAAAATCTGTGTTCTAAACCATTTTATTATGAAACATATTGAAAAAACATATAAGTGTACCATAATTTTTTTATAAATTTAAGCTTTTTCCTTTAATATAGATTTTATACAAGTTAAACTGCAAATGAAACAAAAACCTTTAAGGCTTCTAGACACAGAAATATTCAACTGAACTATTATTTGTGATACGCCCTCTGGAGGGAATTTGTAGAAAATATCTATAAGTAGGATATCCTTTAATGTTGCTAGAAGTAGCGAAATTTTGCTAGGTCGTCGAATTTTAGCCCTTGAAGAAGTAGATAAGACATTTTATTTAAGAATAAAAATTTGTGTCTAGTAATATGTAATCATACTCTATATTTATTTAAAGATTTTTTTAAACCGATTTATTATATTGATTTTTTTACAAATTTCAGTTCACTTATTAATTTAAAATTAGTTCAGTATTTGGCAAAATTGGCGTTCGTGTTCATTGTTTATATTTTAATTTGTATCAATTATGATTGGAGTTTTTTCTTACTTCTTAGCTTTAAATTTGTTTATTTCTTATAGTATGTGATAGTGTTTATATTAAAAATGAAATCTGCGAAAAAGTCTCCAGCAAATTGAAATATATATGCTGTTAATGTCAAAATCAAAACTGAAGTATTCGTTATTTTCCGAGCGTTAGTCGTAAAATTTTGTTTCTTACGATAAATGGATATCTACAAATTCACAATATAAAATTTTTGCAAAACTTTGTTTGGAATCAAACTGCAATCTGATTTGGGACGGTTTTATTACCACTTATATGTATACAAAGTACTACACAATTCACTTCATAATATAAGAATAAAATAAAATCTTACTATCGTAAGATTTTTAAATAAGTTCATCAATAATAAACGTTTTGTACCTGAAATGTCATTTAAACCACATAATAAAACATGTCCTGGGTTTAGTAAATACATATTTCTAGATGTTCTTGTTGCAACCAATAGGTGAATATTTTCAACAAATTAAATCATATACATGATAAATATTATAGTTATGACGAAAGTACGAAAGTTGAACCTAAATTAACACTAAATGAAACTCAAAAACCTATTATAATAAGAAAATTATCTAAAAACAGTTAAAAAAATCAAAAATACAAAATCCCTTCCAAAACACATGTAAATAAACAATGATCCTACTTATAGGTGACATATGACAGGCGCGCGAAAATTAATTTGAATCGCAAATAGCAGGGACAAAAGTTGAAAAGGCTTTTGGTAGGTAAAGAGATGGTAAACGTCAAACCCAGTCGAGTACTTCAGGAATTTCGAGGTGATGTTTGTTTGCCATTGTCTTATCATGGAATAAAAATAACACTAAACATATTGAAATATTATTGGCGGAATCGGGCAAGCGAATCTATTTATGGGCTACAAATAATTATTTAAACAAGTAATGTTCCAAATCATAATTTTATAAAATTTCAATAGCTAATCACAATTTACTATTTACGCGAAATTATTATAAGCATAATTTTCAACGTCAATGTTTTGCGTTTACTTCGGTTATCTTCGCGGCAGAACTGTCAAAACCTGCATATGAAGTAGGAGAACTGGGGAAGTGTTCACTCAAAAGCAATAAATAAAGTTTCAAAAAGTGATCACCAGAATGGCACTCGTGAACTAGGAAGTTTTTTTTTTGGTTTATTATTGACTTTTTCATGTGTTTTACATTTTTCTATGACATTTTATTTTCCCATTTCCCTGCTATAGGAGTTATCCTCCTTTTCAGGGTGGTCTGCCCTGATTACAAAAGTAACCTAGCTAGTATATATTTCCTAATGGTGTCGTGTGCGCGTGTGGGACCTGTGTGGCAGGTTGCGTTCCCCAAAAATATCGCCAATTTTGCTATTTCCAACCCCATTAATGCACAAGTCCAAGAATAGGGAGGGGACTATGATTTAGAAAAACTATAAAACCTAAATCACGATATTGTACATACATTATGACTTTCTAATTATATGATTGGAAAGGGTTTATCTGATGCTTAAGGGGGCTGATTCCAGCAGATCCTGCAGTTCAGCGGTGAGGGGGAGATCTTGGGAGTCTGAGAGAAGTCTCAGATTAGGTTGTGGCATTTTTCTTTTCGATTTTCGAAAAAGTGGAAGTTGGTTTGGGCGCCATGGGGTTCGTAGAGTGTCTTGAGAGTGTTGGTGCCTTTCAGCGTGCGAGAGACGTATTGTTTCCTGAGGGTTTGGAAACGTGTGAGGATGGGGTGTTGGAGATGTTTTCGAAAACTTCTCCGCTGGGGGAGCAAGAGGGGAGATATTGGCATCGTCTGAGAATACGTCTTTCAAGTGTGGTGAATTTGTGTAACAAGTGTGTGGGAAGTACGCCATAGGGTACAGCTCTGTATTCGGCAACGGGTCGGATAAAGGAGTTGTAAGTGTGAATAAGGGTGTTTGTGTTGCAACGCCCCATTCGTCCTCACAAAGCCCTAAGGAGATTGGCTCGTTTTCGCATCTTATCGAGAGTACATTGGACATCCGAGGACCAGTTAAGTGTACGAGAAAATCGTACCCCTAAATAGTCAATACGAGTTGGGGGGTTTTGGGAGGTTCTTTGAGAATTTGGGTATTTAAAGACGATGAATTGTGTTTTCTGCGGATTTAATGAGACCCTCCATGTGCTACACCAGTGAGATTACTGGTTTAACAGATTTTGGGTTCGAGTATTTAGTTGGTTAGAATTTTTGGCTAGCGAGATTAGAGCCGTATCGTCGGCGTATAGAAGGCACTTGGATGTAGGGTGGTTTGGGGAGGGGATGTCGTGTGTGTGTATGAGGTAAAGAGGAGGGGCCAGGACGGAGCCCTGTGGAACACCCGCGAGTGGGGTGAATGTGTCTGATAGGGATTTGCCCACTTTGACGGTGATTTTTCTGTCTGAGAGGTAAAAGTGTATGAGTTTGGAGATTTGGAGGGGGGAGACCTATGTTGATAAGATTTTTGACTAATCCGGCATGCCAGACTTGGTTGAACACTTTTGAACATCTAAGAGAACGGCTGAAGAGATTTGTTGAGAGTTTACTGCAGTGATTGCAGTAGTGTAAAGGGAGGAGATTGCGTCCTAAGTGGAAAGGTGGGGTCTAAAACCATGTTGAAATTGAGGTATGATGTTTCTTTCTTCACAAAATTCCCAGATTCTTTCCTTGAGCAGAAGCTGGAGGAGTTTCCCTAGGACTAATATAAGAGAGATGAGTCTGTATAATTTTATGGATTTGAGGTCTTTGCCTGGTTTGGGAATCAAAATGGTGTTTGCTGTTTTTTAGGCAAATGGAAAATAGAATAGGGAGAGGCAGGAGTTTAGGATAAGGGTGACGATGGGAAAGATGGTTTCAGGAAAGATACTTCAGCGTTCTTCTGTGAATGGAATCAGGCCGAGAGGCCATGTTTTTGCCTGCTTGGCAAGCATATTGGATGTCTTGTAGGGTGAATGGGGGAGGTGAGGGGGTTTTCGACATCCATAGGTGGGACTGGGGCGGCGAGTGTCTGAAGGACGAATTGTTCGGTCTCGTGATTAAATTGTTCGTCAAAGTGGGGGTTGTCGGGGGTTCTGAAGGTGGATTCAAGGTGGGGTTTGTGGGCTAAGGCTTTTTCCTCGGGGATTGAGTAGATTTAAGTCGATTTGGAGGTGGGAGTGTGATTTGGTTTTTTGACTCGTGATGATTCGAAATTTGTCCCTAAACTTGGAGTCGTCTCTATGATCCAAATTATAAGTGGTATTAATCCATAGTTGCTGTTTGTGTAAGTTGGTTTGGAGCCTGCTCAGGGCGTTGAGGCGGTTGTCTATACAAACGTCGTTTTTGAGAGATGAGAGTTAGGATGAATTGGGGGAGGGCATTTTGTGCCGTGTTTATGGAAGTGATAGGGGTGGATCTTTCGACGGCGTGGGTGATGGTGGTTTGGAATTCGTCAACCATTGTGTCGATGTCTTGCGGGGAATTGAGCGGGCTTTGCTCCGGAATGTTTTCAGATATAGTTCTCTGAAATAATGGCCAATCTGCTTTTTTGAAATATCGAAAGGTATGTATAGGAGCTCTTGGTGGAATGGGTGCAAGTAGAGATGTATGTAATATCAAAGGAAGGTGATCGGAGGTGATAATCTCTCCAATGTAACATCTATCAGCAACCAGTCCTGTAAAGGAATCTGCCAAGAGGATGTGGTCTATGATTGATGATCCTTGGTGGGATACGAAGGTCGGAAGTCGGTTTGAGGCTCTGAATATGGGAAGACTATGAGCAGATAAGCAAGGCTAATACCGTTTGGGTTTGAGGCGTGATCTCCGAATATTATATGTCTGGAGTTCAAATCTCCAAGCAAAACGGCGCGGGCGAGTGCTGATATTCTTTTAGAGATATATGGAGATGATTTGGCCTGGGTGGGTGTAATAAGAGATGATGAATAATGGATTGTCTACCTGGAGGTCTATTGAAATTATGTCTATTTCTGCTAGATAAGCTGGAAATATGTGTGGTTTGAAAGAAGTTGAATTTTTAATTAAAATAGCATTTCCAAAAGAGTTTTGGGATTTATTTAAGTGAACTGTTTGATACCAAGTGAAACTGGGTAAAAGTTTAAAATTGGTGTCTGTTATGGATAATATTTGCAGATTTTCTGTGTTTAGGAGGTTTTTGATTAATGGCCTCTTCCGAGCAAGGCCATTGCAGTTTATTGTGCCGATTAGACAATCCATTAAAGGTCGGAGTTTATCGGAGAGTACGTGAAAATTGCTAAGTTTCCATGACCAGTGATAGTGCATGAATGGCCGAAGATGGCCGGGATTAGCGATCCTAATAATTTGGTCAGAATTTCTCGACTATTAGGTTCATCAGTAATGTCGAGAAGATTTGTATGAATATTTTGAGTTCTGCTGTCAGCTCAAGGGTGGGTGAATATTGAGAGGGAGACAGGCGCTACCTGTTCGGGTTTTTTCGGGCTTTTGCCGTTCTGGGCAGGTTATAGAGTATGCTGGGCATTTTGGCACCTCGGACTTTTTACAGTCGGCTGGCCTGTGGTGCAGCCCATCGTTTGGACAGGCGGGTTTTTTGGAACATTCTGAGGCCGAATGCCCAAGGCCGGTGCACTGGGTTCAATATTTGGGGATGGGAGGAAGGGGGTTTTGGTTGGAGGGTTGGAGGGTTCAATCGAAATGGATCGTAAATAGGAAGAAAGGTTTTTAAACTGGTTTAACGAGTTAAAATCTGATGGTAAGTTCGAGATTAAATTCTAACTGTTTTTAATTTATATTTTAGGTATTTCTAGATGAAAAAAAAAAACAGTGATGTCGTGGAACAAAATTATGAAAGGGGTTCATCAGCCGAAGAACCTTTTCCTGCTTTAGATTCTAAATATGAACTATCTTCAGAGTATTGGGAAAGTGAATGTAGTGACGAACAAGGTGAAACAGAAGAAAACTTTAACATATCTTAATCAAGCAAAGTGGCATCGAGTAACAGGAGATACTTTAATATTTGTACTCCTACACCTGCAATAAATATTGAAAAGTAGCTTACCGCATTTCAAATATACAAAAAAATTATCAATTAAAAAATATTGACCCTCATTATAGAAGAAACTAACAAAAACGCATAGAGGTATAATCGTAATTGAAAAAACGTAGATTCTGGGGAAATCCTCTAATTTCTAATTGGTGAGGTATCCTTAAATATCGGATTATTGGTCCAGAAAATTTCAGTACAGGTACTGTTGGGTAAGATATATTATGAGGCGTAATCGATTCCAGTCCATCTTAGGATTTCTGGGAGATGGGACTCGCTGATCCAATTTTCTTGGGTATTTAAAATGGCAAACAGACCAAACTAAACGTCGTATAAAAAAAAAAGTTTAAGTAAAAAAGTTTCCTTGTTCTATTGACAACATTTTTTTGCTTATACTAGCTATCTATCTCTAAAGATAAAAATATTTTCTTGACTCGCCATTTTACGCTGCATAGTGAAGATATTTTGTGTCACCTAGAGAAAAAAAATTCTTAGCTTTTATGTGACGTTCTTTATTTTTTATTGTTATAAAACTATGTCAGGGAGGTACACAAAAATATCATATCCAAAATTCATAACGATCGGACATCAGTTAACAAAGTTATGCACTAATTTGCAAAAAATATTATTTTAATGCAAATTTTTTGTTTTTTCAAAAATTTCATGTTTTGACACATTTTGCAATTTCGGTTCAAAGGGCGAACAAAAAATTTGAATCCGGCAGGTTGTTTTACATATGATTTAATGTTTTTTAGGTGGTCGAATTCAGCACCTCAGATTCCCTTTGTTTTTTTATGGTGAAGTACATGCTTCATCACTGATAATCCAACATTTTTAATGGTTGTTACACCTTAATTGTAAATTATTTTAGTCTCAATATTCTTGTCTTGTAAATAAAAAATAGTTTATTATGATTTGTAACGCTTTCTGACTTCAAATGTACTAGTTTTATTATTTTTATTAAATTAATATTAATTAGTGATTCATTAAGTATTTTTTTAAATGCCCTGTGTAGTTTTAAGAATTTATTTTTAAATTATTTTAACAAGAGTTTATCTCCTTGGTACCTGCCTTTAATACACCCCGTCCGGATTACTTGTGTACAAAACGCCCATTATAAGATAACTGAAATTGAAAGTGGGACATAAATTGTGATTTTTCAGCCTTTATTACTCAGTTTTTATTTTGTAAGAAAAGAGAATAATTGCATAGCACCAGTTTTTGTAAACAATATGATTTTAATCCGTTTCACATACTATAAGGTGTCGACGTTATGGAGAAGTTTTTCATTATTTCTACACAAAAGAATTCACGAATAGGTGTTTTTTTCCTTGGAAAATCATAAAAAATACCGTGGATGATTTTCTATCGTTTGATTATAGGGTCAGATTAAAATTAGAAGAACACCTCTACGTCATAAACATTACTTCGAATTTCGAATACATATTATCTATAACTATCAATAAATAAAAAAATAAGTAAGTTGTTAGGTATAAAATATTATTTCATATATTCCTATAATATTAACACTCCACTAAACCCTCAGTAGGCGGCGATAACCAATTAATTACTTTGCCAAATGATGACGTAGCTGTGTTCTTGCAATTGTAATCAGATTCTACCTTTCAAAAATTTACTTATTTTCAAAAAAAAAAAATACAATAAACTATGAAATTTCTTAAAATTTTCATTTTTTGGTAATTCAAATTTTTAAAATTAAAATAGATCAGTTAAGATGTGACACATACAGGGTGCCCACTTTTTTAATGGGATTGTATTAGTAATTCCCAAACCATACTAGTGAGAAAGTCGGTTAAATGGATAAAAAGTTGCGTATCTCAAAGCCTACTCTAGCGGTGAAAATTAATCGAAAATAGCAAGCCCGGTTCTTGAGATATTTCGATAAAAAGAAATTCGATCTTTTCGGTTTTTTGGTTATCGTTCATTTATTTTCAGAACTACTAAAAAATCTTTTAAAAGTTTTTTATTTGATAGTAAATTTTATTTGATTTGACGTTTTCATATTTTGCATCAAACGTTTCGTATTCTCCGGACCACCCTCAACTTATTTTTTTTAAATATGGCCCTGGATATTTTATAACACTATTTGAAATAACTTTTCATCCTGCATCCAGCGGTGGCATTCAATAACGGTTTTTGGGTAATATGGACCGTAATCCAAATTTTATTGGTACGGATCTGTATTGATTTTATAATCAGTGTATAATACTTCGAACATAAAGTGATTAATTAGGAAAAAATAAATGGAAGAATCCAAGAAGAAGAAATAAGCAATAGCATAAGAAATCTGAATATCAGAATCGCCAAGTGTATTGAAGAGGTTGGCGGACATTATAAACAATAATTACTCAATTAAATTTATTGATATTTTCAAATAATTTGATTATGACTTTCAAAAACTTAATTTCTTCTTGTTATTATCAGTAATTGCGTTTTAAAATTTCTACATTGCCATTGTTGTTGATGAATTGTTTAATTTTCGGAGAATTACATAAATTTTGTTAGAATTGACTTTATTTTTTATCTAGAGGCATGACAGGAGTAAATTTAAGAAAATTTGGATTACGGTCCATATTACCCAAAAACCGTCATTGAATGCCATTGTGTAATACACCGCTGGATGCAAGATGCAAAGTTATTTCAAATAATGTTATAACATATCCAGGTCCATATTTAAAAAAAATAAGTTGAGGGTGGTCCGGAGAATACGAAACGTTGAATGCTAAATATGAAAACGTCAAATAAAAGAAAATTTACTATCATATAAAAAACCTTTAAAATATTTTTTGGTAGTTCTAAAAATAAATGAACGATAACCAAAAACCGAAAAGATCGAATTTTCTTTTATCGAAATATCTCAAGAACCGGACCTGCTATTTTTGATTAGTTTCCACCGCTAGATTATACTTCGAGATAGGCAACTTTCTCACCATTTAACCAACTTTTTAACTAGTATGGTTTAGAAATTACTAATACAATCCCATTAAAAAAGTGGCCACCCTGTATACCTATTAACGTGTTTTTCTTTTTTTGTTTAAAATGTTTCTAATTCAAAATATTTTTTAAAAACTCAGGTATGCTGTAAAACTGTTATATTTGATACAACAGTGGTTCCAGTTTCAGCGGCTCGTAGCAAATAAAATCGATATATTTGTACAGAAAACGGCATCCATTTTTATTTTCGAAATTCTAAAAGATCCATTCGATATCATCCTTTATTACATTGGTGTAATAAATTAACGCACCGAAAAAAAATATTTCTTAAGTCTAGCAAAACAAAAGACAAAAGATACGTGTCATTGTGTAAAGAAATGTTCCCCTCTGAGTAAAATCCAATGACGTTCTAGCTCTTTGTGTCTAGCTCTTTGTGTACATCTTTCTAAACTATTGTGTCTCTTTTTCAAGAATTCGAGAAATACCTAATACACAATCTTTTTTTTGAATTCGCAGAATTTAAAAATAAAATATTTTTAGAAAAATCCCTACGTAGATTTATTTATGACGTCAATCACAGTTGTACACAAAAAAACTGAAAATGATGCTACAGATACCTTTTTTTTTATAAACGTACCCACATAATTTACCTTGAGTGGTGAATAGTTAAGACAGATATATGGCTTCTTTTTAAATTTGATTCACTTACCTTGGAAATGTGTACAAATAGGTAAAAATGCACAGGTTTTTCTATAATTGCGGATGATACAACTGAACACAATGCTGGTATTGAAGGTGGAACGACCCTTCTTATAACCTTCCAAGTATATGTATATGTATTACCGCGTTTAGGGTTTTTTATAGTTCCCTAAACAAGCTGAGGGGTTAATTATAGCTAGATGGTAGAACTTTAATAAAACATAATATTAATTGAAATTATTTATTTATTTACTAAGTAAATTATTAATTTAAATAAAGAAAAAAATCTTCATTGGTTAATAATAAAAATAACATTAATTAGAGGTACGTCCCACTAAACATAGAAACTTACAAACACTTCCAGCAAGTTTATTTTCGGCTTGTAAATAAAATTTTTATTTATAATCGGAAGTTTTTAGTGAGTTTTAAATAGAAAATTTATATTTTTAAACTTGAAGCAATCTAATTTTTGTACATTTGCAAAATAAAATTAGCAGACAATTTTCTTTCATAAATAAATTTTTAAAAACTTTATATAAGTTCAATAACACAAATTTATATCCAATTTAAAAATAAAAAATTGCAGACACTTGCCGCAAATTTATTTTCGGCTTACAAATAAGTTATTTCGATACGTATGTAGAAAATTTATTATAATTTTGGAAATTTTAGTTTATATTTTTTAGTAAGTTCTTTAACGACCATTTAGATAATATTTTTAAACTATGAAAGAAGGTAGGTACTTAAATCTATTTGTGTAACTTAAGAAAGTCTAATTATCCGAAAATGTATTTCAAAACTTCTAGAAGGTACCTACAAATCAGAGGCGAACCGAGGTTTACACTCTTTGTCTTCTCAATAATTCGAAAGGAACGAAATGATATGGGCTTGTTCTGGTTTCTTCAAAATGTGCTGCAAACCATCCAAGATCTAGTGGAATAGTTGAATATTAAATTATTCGTCGCGTAAAACTTTTAAACTTTCCACAGGTTAGCTAGAACATATTTTTACAGAACCAGAACACACCCAATATAACGTTTTTCACTGTATATTTGTGTCCTTGTTTATCGATATGGAAAACAAGAAAGTTAAAATACACTCAGAACGCACTAAACGTAAAAGGTCGGAACGGGAACAGTGTAGTGACTTTGACAGCTGACACATGCCATTCGGTGATACGATGAGAGACATTTTGTCAGTAGAGTAACGCTAGAAATCAAGAAATTACTGTAATTAGCACAAACAACAATTTTTACATCTCGAGCGTTTTTTTATCCACATCGAACATATCTGTCCCATTACGTTTACATATAATGAATCACGTGATCAAAGATTTATTACATCTCAGATGCATCCGATGTGGATTCTCAAACGCGGCAAATGAACAACAAAAAGACAGTATGTATGATATGTGACTTTCAGGACATTAAACTAAATAGAAATCAAATTACCACCTGCAGATGTAGAATAGGACATTGGTGGACACCTATTCATCTACATAGAATAGGACAACTGAACTCTTCTTCCTGCCATTGTGGCCAAACAGGTTCATTACAACATATATTCTTTGAATGTAGAAATAACATACACAATATCAACACATTAAATAACAAAATGCTTAAAAAAACACCCCTTGGATGCATTGCTTTTTGTAGTAAATTACCTTAGCAATCCAAATTCCATAGACGCTTCATTAATAAACGAATTTTTAGCAAAAGCAACATAATATAAATTACAAGAAGTATAGAGCAAAAGTAAGGACAGGATGGTTAGAGCCAGGTGCAGCAATTGCAGTTTCCTTATGAAAAACTGACGAAATCAAAATGAAAGACTGAACAAATAGAGAAAACTAAGCCCATAAACTCAAAGAAGAAGAATGAGACATTTTGTTATTTATCGTGTATTTGGAAAAAATAAGAATGAAAGAAGTCCTTAAAAGTAATAAATTGAATTTAATATTAATATAAAAAAAACATATAGTTAATGTTCAAAATGTTTTTAGAAGCTGTTCCCGTTCTTTTTCTGGAATGTCTGGTGATTGTTTCCAAAATCAGTTACGGTTTGGTTCCATGAGGACAGGGTTCGTTTTCAAGAAGGAACAAATGAATAAAATAAAATATATTAATTTACTTTTTGATCGAATTTATATCTAGTAAGTTTTCCACTTTTTTTATTAGAGAATATTTTTAGTGCCTATAATTTTTGCATTTTAAAAAAACAATTTAAGTTTCTAATAATATTTTACTGTCGTTTGATTTACCATTGTGAAAGGTCAAAATAAAATATAAAATAAAAAAGTACTTACAATTTTAGAACATGTTTTACAAAACACCTGGTTATCACCTTCTACAACAAAATCTGAATAAGATTTTACCCACGACTAACTAATTTTGCCATTTTTTCCACTGGTTAACACAACACAACAATAAAGAGTGAAATGAAGTTGAAAGTAAACTGAGTCATTTAGAAATTTGAAGATATTAATACAACTACCTGAAAGGATATTTAGCAAAAGTTGTTGGTTTAACCGTAATTTATTACAGGGAAAAGCTAATCCTTCAAAATTTTAGGAAATCGACCTGTAAAGGCATTTCACAAAATAATATTTTGGTCCAAAACTCATAATTTTAATATGTCCAGCCAATTAGTACGTCAGATATATGCCAAAAAATTAACAAAATGTCAATATATGCATTCAAAATCAAAAATTGTATATATATGCAACATATGCAAAATATGGCGTTTTGCATATATTCCTAGCTTTATTAATTACAATAGAATATTTTTGTTGCGTTTTTTATGATTAAAAATTTCTATAAATTCCTGAAATATCGAGTATCTGTTATTTTTTAACACTTTTTAAATTTATGTAATTTTTAAACTGGTTGAGATAATGAAATATAGTTTTCATCACTATTTTTCTAATTTTTATATTTATTTTCTGTGTATTCATCTTTTTTTTTGGCTTACTTCTAATCTAACCGAATATGACATTTCATATTTTCAGAGATAGGACAACTATGTTGTTTCAAATACAATACCTTGGTATATTTTTCTAAATTTGAAAATCCAATAGTTACTCTTTCTACAAGTGTCATTGCTTCGTAGGGTAGGTAATACTTTGTCATGATTTTATTCGCTTTTAAAATAAATACTGTCATGTACATGTTACTTCAGTTGATATTTTTTAAGATCTACATCTAACAAAGAGTAAAATACAGTATTTATTTTTAAAAGCCCATAAAACCATTAACCTTTGTAACAATTATGAAAGTATGGCATTATGGAAAGGGGAAACAGTGGGCTATTGAATTGAGAAAAAACGATATAATAGTTACCCTATCTCTGAAAATACAGGATGTAATTTCTGCTTAAGCCAGATGGTGGGAAAATAATGATGGGTACACAGAGAAAAACTTTAAAAGAAGACTGTTGAAGACTGGTGAAAACTGCATTTTGTTATTTTAACTAGTTCAAAAGTAACATGGTTTTAGAAAGGTTCAAAATATAATGGAACACTTGGTATAGAAACAGTGAAATCCTGAGAGTTTAAAGCGTATTTATAATGGTAAGTTTGCTAGAAGTTTAAATTTAACAGTGTAAGTCAAGTGTAATTTTGAAAATTTTCAGATAATTCGTTAATGAAAGTTCTTAGATAATATTTAAATTGAAACTTTAAATAAGTTTTTAATTGTATGTTAACAATAAGTTAATTTCGTAAGTTTCCATTAAGTATGGCTTATTAAGTTTAATTTTTAAAGTTTAGAGTGTGGCAGATTCAAACTTGCCAAAAGCTATCAATAAATATTTAACAAATTTGCAAGGAAACTTGCATTTATATTTGTAAGCTTGCAACAAATTTGCAGCAAATGTATTTTGCTTAGTTGGTTACCAAGGGTAGGTACACCATTCTTAGACGGATGGTGATTGTGTCGCTCTTCAAAACCAAGTGATTATTTTATAAAGAAAGTTCGGATTCGTGCACTTTTGCTTGATCAGGTAATTCGTTGAACCGCGTTTACTGCTGTCTTAAGTTCAACGAATTTCCAAAAAAGTATCAATTAAGAAACCTGAATTAATACTTCCTCTGTAGAAATAATATCTTTAAATAAACTAAACAATGAATGTGAAAAATAAAAATAATAATTTAATATTATGAGATAAATATTTTTTAATAAATGAATAATTATTTAACTATTTTACCTATAGTACATGAACTCTAAATATATTATTTGACAGTATTTAATAGGTTTCCTTACTAAAAAAAGCCATGCAGGTGTGTATGAGTCATAGAAAGATGCACCTATAGGCAATAAAGAGAGGATTTAATTAAAATTCTAGTACAGAGACGTACTCATTTATTTATAATTTTATAAATGGACTGCGTTATGCATAACATCACTATAAAAATAATTGGCTTATAGAAAGCTTTTATTTTAAAATAAATAATTAAAAATGCTAAATGCCAAATTTAGGTAGAATCTTGGAGAACAACTAATGTCTTTAGCCACGAGCTGCCACTATTCACAAAACCTATATTTTTTATTTTATCATCATGAAACTGAGGAACTAATTTGCTTTGGTATCTTTGATGTCCATATTAAATAAGAAAACCACCTGATGGATAAATTCTATTTTTAGAAAGCTTAAACTAAAATTAATTTTTTTTAATTTCTTAAAATGGCGCTTGGTCATGTTATGTATAACGCAGGCCAAATGTCGTTTAATTAAATATTTGAAATGGCTAAGAGATTTGTTTTAGTTGATTATTTTTTAAGTTTAACCGTAAATTATAGAATGTGAGATATCACTTTCCTCATTTGTTCTGAAGACTAATTTTCGAAATTTTCGAAAAAGGTACCCCCTCTCATCTGAAGTATATAGTCTGTTTTGTATTTTTGTAAGTACTAATAAATTTTGGTTTTAGACGACGAGTGTGTCGCGTTCGAAAGACCATCAGATCAATAATCTAACAGCATGACAACGTACGACCTCACACATCACAAAACACTAAAGTGGCTTTCTTTCGGCAGCCGTCAAACTTGACGGATCTAGCTCCTGGCGATTTCCACTTTTTTCCCGCTCCTTAGGAAGCATCTTAAATATACTCAATATACCACAGCCGATGACGTTAATGAGGCTGTGATTAGTTGTATACACGAAAGACCACCACCTGCTTGTGACGCGTTGGAGAAAAGTATATTCGTTTTAGTCGGAGAATATATTGAAAAATAAACGCTCATTTTGTAAGAGAAACTAGTAGAGTATTATTTCTTAATTACTCATTGTACTACCTTTCTTGACTCATTTGTAGCTACGATATTGTACTTCATTCCAATACCTATTTTCATCCCCATACTACGCATATCTATGCAAATTTTCATCTAATAATTATGTAAATTTTTCCCTGTTATAACAAAATATGTATTACCTACTTCATTATTAGCCGTACACTCTAATTATATACTATCAAAGCTTAAAAATTTTAATTAAAATCACATCTATAATATTATTTTAATATTTATTATAAAAAATCAGCCTATTTCTACTATAAATAAAAAAATCTAGGAATTCATTCTCACCTATACTTGATTTGTTAATTTTGAAATTGAAATTTTTGTGATTTTGTCCTATTTAAGTTTAAAAATGTAATATTAATACATACTTGATTATACAGTATGGTTCAAATGAAAGGAATAAATTCATTATAATGGAAGTAGTTGGTTTTTTGAAAAAATGCTCGGACAGGTCAATTTTGTTTACTTAAAGCGCAATTTTTTAAATAAAATTCAATTTTCCTCCACTTCCCATTTTGGGCAGTGACGTCATTGACAATTTTTTTAAATAGCAACCTCAATTTTTTTTTCTTGATTTTGATAGATCTTGCAATTTCCTACTCGGAAACATAATATTAAAAATATCTGACATAACAATTTTTTTTTGAAAAAAAGTCATTTAAAGATCAGATACATAAATTTTATTTTATTTTGAAACACAATAAATGAATAAAAGGTAATTATTTGTAATTAAGTGCTTAATCTAAAAAAATATTAATAATCATAAAAATAATTAAATGACAATTTCACAAATTCTTTTTTTATTATTATTATT
>OV651821.1:57641722-57706722 GCA_927349885.1 Psylliodes chrysocephalus
CAAGACTACTAGAACAAGTAAAGGAGACGAAGAGCACGAGCGGCCCAAGCGGTGCAGTGCACACACACCATTTATTATTTAATGATTAAAAATAACTTAAAATTATGAGATTATCCATAAAATCTATTTTACGTATATTTTAAAATGACTTAAATAATTTCTGTGAAATGTAGATCAGGTACTTGAATTCTTTTGGCAGTTATGCAGCTCTACCCCAAATATGAACAAACCGCCACTACTGTATAAAATATTACCCCTATTCGGTAATTTCTGAAACCTCCTGCTACTTATTTATTTTATTTTTCGTTTTTATTAATTGAAACAAAATGATAATCTATAATATCCTATTAATATGTTATTACCTCGAGGGTTGATCATGGAAAAAGGTGTTTGTTTATGTAAAATATTACCACTAGTCATAACGACATGTGAAAATTTTTTAGAGTTTTAGAAAAAATATATTATAGACACTGAAAGTGTTTACCTCAAGCTCTATATTCTGTCATTGTGAACCCTCAATATTTTAGTTAAAAGGCGTCACTGCACTCTAATCGTTCTATAGTGTGTCCGCACTGCAGCCTGCGACTTACTGTACCACCGTTTAAAAGGTCCTAAAACGTTCCAATCCACACTCCCTTCAGTCACTGTCATTCATTCCGCGCTAATCAGCTGAGTCCATGGTAAAATGCCACAGTGGTCACGCATCCTTAACGTGACCGGAGAGTTCACTGCTTAACTGTTGCGAGAATGTGAATGCACACTAATCTCGCGGCTGGTCTATTCGGCTTTCTGTAACAATACCCGTTTCCCTCGTGAGTAGATTGATATTACCAGTTAACTAAAAGTAAGATCAATAACTTGAGCAGTAATCCCAATATAGGGTTAATGACTTATTTCACAAAAGTCGATAATTAAGTTGTCGTATAAGTAAATACATGCACACATTCTTATATAACCAGATCATGTGGTTAAATCTCATTGCCTTTTGATGTCTTTTTTCTTGTAGGTACTGACCCATATAATAAACAGTGAGCATCAGGCTATTACCCCAAAAATGTTGGGTAATTATTAACCTACAATATAATCAAAAATATTTATTACACAAATTTAACTTCAGTGATTAATTAACTTTTGGTGGCACCCACATTTGTCGGCATATCTAATAATTGTATTTGCTCTTAGATAAATAATTACTCTAAGTACACCTTGCTGAGTAATAAGCAGTTGTTTATATAGCAATTGTCTTGGGTTTTATAAAAATTTGGAGAAAAATGGGATAGTTTTGAGGAAAATTTAAGAATTTTGAGGATTTGTCATTGGTATTTCAGTGTTACCGGTTTAATTAGTAGTGGTAAAAATTGCTTCAAGAACCCCTTAGATAATAATTCATATAAGAACACTTTAGATTTAAATAGGAAACCTTGGACCATAATAAGTATCTAAGCAAAAAACAAGACTTTACTTATTATGGTCCCACAATTTATTAATTAAAAGTTAAAAAAAAACTTTCTTTAATTACCTCTTAGATAATAATTACTCTAAGTTAATCGTATTACACAATGAGTAATTGTTTTTTATACAGAATTTTGCTTGGATTTTATAAAAATCTGGGAAAAATTGCGATAGTGTTGGAGAAATTTAGGAATTTTGAGGATTTCTCATGCACTTAGTAATATTTTGGTGTTGTTGGTTTAATTATAAGTAGTAATTGTTCCAAGTATCCCTCAGATACCCAAATAGATACTCTAAGTACACTTTAAATAATAACTCTGGGTACACCTTGTTGTGTGTGATAAGAGTTTTTCATAATCTAATTGGTACCTCTAACAAGTGACTCCTATCAATATCTCTGAGCTAATAATTACTCTAAGAACGCCTTGTTATGTAATAAGCATTTTTTTCACTTAGCGACCATCTCGAAGTTTATAAAATTATGGGGAACATTTTGGGATAGTGCTGGGTGGGGGAAGGATTCAATAATTGTGAGAATTTGTCATACGCTTAGTCAGTGGTATTTCATTGTTTGCCGGTTTAAATTTGGGTTGTTATATTTGCTTTAAGTAACCCTTGGATAATAATTTATGTAAGAATACTTTTTGATTTTAATAAGATACCGTCGCTTTTTTTTCTTTATCTTTTTTAGTTAGTAAGTACCAATTTATTAACATATTATCAAAGTACTTCTCCAATTATTTAAAATCAACATACAACTACTGGTACCGTACCAATTGGCTTATTATTACAAACGCCTGATTAATAAGTTTTTACCTCTTTGTCAATTCATGCATTTAATTAGGTTCTTTAACTATTTTTATTTTGACACCCTTTGAATATTAGATTTACAATGACTGGAATGTAAATCTCAGTACAGATTTGAGTAAAAGTTTTTAATGTTTTAGAAAAGTTCCATGGTGCCGCGTCCCTTGGTGGAATGCCCTCCAGTGGTCACCCATCCACGGTGTGACCGGAAAGACAATGACTTAACTCTTGCGAGAATGTGGATGCACACTAATCTCGTGACTGTTCGGCATTCTTTAATAATACCGGTATCCCTCATGACTAAATTGATGTTACCAGCTAACTGAAAATAAGATCAATAACTTGGGCAGTAATCCCTATATAGGGACAATGACCTATTTAATAAAAGCCGATATTTAAGTTTTCGTATAAGTAAATAAATGCAAACATTCTTGTCTAAACAGATCATGTGTCGATGTATTTTGATTTTTTTTTAATGTAGTCGTACCAAACCACATATACTTATAATTTAATGTACCTTAGTTTAATTTTCACCAGAGTTTAACATTAGTATTCTTAAGTACATTTATCAAATCCAAAATAATAACAAATATTTAATACATAGATTTAACTGCAGTGATCTCATAACCATTTCATATTTAAAACACATGGCTTTTCTTACGAATAAGACACGTATATTATCTATTCAAGCAATTAATTCAAATGTACCATGTCGGTTGTACCCTCTCACTATTAGTTATGACCCCTAATGAGCCCAACCCTTATACCTGGAATCGTGTACCTTTTCTTCAACCGCGGTGTGGTATTTAAAATTAATACCAGCCACTTTGTTCTAAGCCGCGTTATATTTATCTTCATTTAGCGAATTAAATAATTATAATTATTAATGATTAACAGGTTATTAATGATTGACAGGTTATTAATGATTAAAAGGTCATTAATTATGGACGAGGTAATTAATGATTGACAGGTCATTGAAATGATTAATGACCTGTGGCGGCACCCCTTTGTCGGTATCATCAAAGGAAAATTTGGTTCCCAGGCTCAAGTATCCCAATACCTACTCTTATATATCACTGGTGATGTTTACTTTATCTATAGATAACTTAGTTCCTTCCAGTACCGGTTCTTCAGTTTAAATTCATTTAAATTGAAACCAAACATTTTTAAAACGAATTGCAATAAGCAATGCTCAATATCACCAGTGATACACACGGTACAGAAGGTACCCCAATCGAACGTATCACCGGTGACTCATATGGTACCACAGAACAGAATCTTGAAAATTGGGCTTGGAAGCTAACTTGTTACATCGTGCATTGACTGGACTTCAGTATCGCAGGGAATTTAAAAGTTGTATAACCAAAATAATTAAATTTTTTTCTTTACAAAATGTTTCGGTATATTAGAAAACTAAATGAGATAACTTAATTTAATTACATGAATTACGTCAACTTTCCTTATGGGAATTAAAGAGTCAACGACTTTTTTCCTAGAAACTCTTATCGCGTATCTTATTTCATTATTCTGATTTACAACATTTTTATGTAAATTATTTACTTGGTAATTAGATCTCTTGGTAGTTAGATGTATTATGTTAGATGAAATAAGATCAGAAAATATTTGTCATGTTATCCTTCCTTTCTGAAATCTAGAGATGTTCGATGATTTTTTTTATTTATTTCGAAGGAAATTTTCAATGTTTCCCAACTTGTTTAAAATTTCTTGAAGTTCTAACAAAAAATTTAGTTATGGAATTTAAAATGGAAGCAGATTTTTTCTTGATGTTGTCCTGAAAACTTTGATATAACACTCACGTTCTTCATGCTGGTGCTTTTGACTGACGCTGATGCTCTCGCTAAAGAGTTTTTATGATCTTCCATCTCACAAGCAATCTGACCGATATTTTAAATAATTTTTTCTGGAACTGTTGTATACGAGGACGATTAAAAATTTATTTCGAAAATTTTAACTTTATAAATCCCTATCTTTGATTTTAATAAATTGTTCATTCTTATATCATAAAAACTAAATTAAATTTTCATTTGTCAAACTGGGTTTTATCGCTTTTTAAATTAATTTAAGATTTAATTATTGTTCTAAAGTATAATTATTACTTTTAATCACCTTTAGTACTTATTTTATCATATTTGCCAACTTAACAATGTTTCTCTAGGTACTTAGATTTACCTGGGCATAGTAGTGAATTATCACCTGTGTCAAATAAAGCAATGTTTCAGGTAACCCAAATACCTGCGCAGCTTTATCAGGAAACATTATTTTAAAGATCTGTATGAAATTATATCAATTGAAATTTTGTACAATACGTGTACGATACAAATAAAATTAAATTTGACATTGCCTGTGTAAATTACTGAAATTCTCCATTTTTAAACTTGCACAAACTTATTATTGAATAATGTACAATTATTTTTAAAATTTTTTTTTCTATCTCCGGGGCTCGTCTGACTATGTGTCTCCGAATAAGACTGAAGCCTATTGGCTTATTGTGTTTTACCCCATGTTAGTTCATAACACCCACTCTGTCACCTTTGTACCTTGTACAAGTGTGTACAGGTCCTTGATTGAGTGGGTTCTATACGTTGTTGGATCAATCTGGGGATGTCTAAAAAGAGCCTGTGATCTAGAGCTTCGCATTCGCACAGTATGTGTTTGGCCGTTTCAGGTTTCTTGTGACATAGTCAGCACATGAGTTCCTCATTTGTACATGCCAATTTTGTTCAAGTGTCCCTTTACTGAGGCGTGCCCAGTCATGAACCCTGTTATCACTTTCAACTGGTTCCTATTCATTAAGAGTAGTTCTGCAGTTCTTTTGGGACATAGTCTGCCTATGAAGGCTTTTCCATGTGCCTGTTTTGGGGGACTTTTCCAATAGTTGATATGTTGTTCCCGAATCCAGTCGTTTATGAAACCCCGGACTGTACTTTTTGGTACTACTGGGTTTGTGTCTGGTTCCGGTGTGTTTTCTGACCCTCTTTTTGCAAGTTCGTCAGTCTTTTCGTTGCCTTTGATTCCTTGGTGACCTGGCACCCAAAATAGTTTCACTCTATTTCGGTCTGCCAGTGTTCTTAGTTCTTCGATACATTCCCATACCAGCCCCGACGTAACTTTCTAACTCGATATGTCCTTAAGTGCCGCTTGGCTGTCTGACATTATTTGAATATGCTGATTTTCGACAGCTACACCTAATAATTATTCTTTTACATACATATTTTACCTGTATTTTTTTTTTTCGCTATAGCAACTTTTATTTGAGCTCTATTTGTAACTTTTAACTTTGATCAGGGTGCTGTACGTTACAATAGGTAAATAGATTGCTCATCCGTATGTAAATCAGACGACAAAAAGCACTATTGTCGTCTATTATCAAAATTTCTCTGCAATTATAAGTCGTTTTTAGTATTTAGACTATTTTCTTAAAGCATAGATACCCTTTTATTTACATATGTGTATAACTCACTGTAAATATCGTTAATGTGGTTGTGTGATCTGAATTATTGACTGTTACAACTTTCGGCGTCCCTCTGGTACAGTCAGTCCATCTTAATTTTATACATTTTGAGGGACACTTATCAGGGGCAGTTTCTCCATTGGTTCATTTATGCATTGAACACCCAGTTAAATTTCATAAAAACACATTATTTTAAAATTACATAAATAACATAAAAATATAAATTTAATTTTAATATTTTTATTTTCATACGTGTTAATCTATATTTTTCGGTACATCATTATCCTCTGGCTAATCGCGTCTCTGTGGCACAGTATACCTAAGTATACTGTGTCTGTGGCGCATTATAATGAGTGGGCCTAACACGAGTGTGAGATATGGCGAATACATATGGCTAAAAAGAGAAGACAACACGCCAACAGATCTTTCAAACTGCCAAAGAACACATTAATAGGCGCACCGCTCACAAATAAGGTTGCCAAACCAGTGTTGGCAGTCTAGTACAATTCACAATTGTACTAGATGTAGTACATTCTGCGTGCATCAGTGTTCACGTGAATTACGTCAACGTTCCTTATGGGAATTGAAGAGTCAACGACTTTTTTCCTAGAAACTCTTATCGCGCATCTTATTTCATTATTCCGGTTTACAACCTTTTTATGTGATTTATTCACTTGTTAATTAGATCTCTTGATAGTTAGGTGTATTGTTAGATGAAATAAAACTTGTAAAATTTAAAATATTTTTTTTAAAAAACGAATTTCGAGATCAGAAAATATTTGTGGCGCAGTCAGTAGGATATCCAAGTTGTCGCGTATCGAACGTGTCAATTTTCGTTTTAACGATTGATTGGATATCGAACATTTGTCGCGATTCGTGTGTGGAGGTGTTGATATTGGAGTGGTTCCCCAAACATCGAGAAGCCCATCCATCGAGGACCAGTATAGCCGTTCACAACAATCAGCGTCGAAAGTTGGGACACAAATCGCTTAACTTTGCAAGGAGTGCAGATTCCAGGGATAGGTACTGTTCATCCTTATAGTTAGACAAGGATAATGCTCAAATTCGTGTTTTTATTGTAAGTAACTTAAAATTATTTTTTTTATTTTTAAATGTCAATTAATTTACTCGCAGACGAATTTGCAACTCTTGATTTAAAAAATTTAATTGACCTTCCTATTCCAAAGAAAGAAAGCTGCTCTAGATTTAGTTTTAAAAATAGAAATAAAGAGGAAGATCTAAAATACAAAAAACCTTTAAGAAAAATGACAGACTTTAAACCTAAATATTTAAATTGCGTACCAGAGTTCGATGGTAATCCAAACGAACTTAATAGGTACTTATCGGTATGTGAATCCCTTATTAACAGTTTTTATATTAGAGATTAGCCAAATCATTTCTAAAATACATATTTATTAAACTCTTTAATTTCTAAACTTCGTGGAAACGCAAAACTTGTTGTAAATATACAAAATGTAATCAGTTGGACATCGCTAAAAGATACTCTTTCTAGAAATTTTGCCGATCAGAGAGACGAAGCTTATCTAAATCGCGATCTAGTTATGATGAGGCAAGGTAATAACGAACAACCTCAACTTTTTTACGATAGAATTTTAAATATTTTAAATCATATTTTTAGCTATTGTAAGGGGTTTTCTCGCCACAGAGAAAACGGTTCCTTACGAATGACGCTGGTTACGGGCGGTTCTCGAGCGCCAGATTATTGATGATGGTTTACTCCACAATCTTTCGAAACGGCGTCGAAAGTACTCGGGTAGCTACAGATGGAGATGAAAAATTCCAGGGGTCAAAGGTCACTTAGACACAGGTAATAGTAGGCCACAAGTAACGGGCTTGAATCGTTGCTTGGACTCGTACAGAAATTTATCACTAGCTGAAATATAAGGAGGAAATAAAGTAGGGAATTATTAACCAGTAATACGACAGGTTAACATTGACACATATATTGTGGTTAACTATTTACAACAAAAAAAATAAATAAATATTTCAACGCCCACCCCAGTTGTGGTGATAGTCAATATAACCCTGAATATAAAAAAAAACAAAACGGACGGTATTAATTCGCGACTAGTCTCAATCAGACGTCAAAATTAAATCAAAGTAAAATACATGTCTCGATCGCAGAAAAAAAAATATTAATTTGGTTATTTACTTGGTAAATAACTGTTTAACCGCGGTATCGGGAATTTAAACTCAAATGTAGTTATTTTGCACTTTACGTGAGGAAAAATTAAATAAACGGTCGAAGAGAGTGCGAGGAGACAGGGAAGCGAAAGAATTACTTATAGTAAATACACAAAAAGAAAATGAAAATAAATTTATACCCGGGGTAGCCTATTATCCCAGAATGAGCTAATCGTCATCACGAGCCCGCTCCAGACAGGGTAATGAAGCTATTTTTAAATTCTGCAAGTTGCAGTTTGCACGAAAAAAAAATGAAGAACATAAAGGGGAAAAAGAAATCTAACGCGGATAGCCCCTAGTCCAAGAATGAACTGATCGTCATCACGAGCCCGTTCAGACAAGGACAGGACACTATTTAAAATTATTTAAATTGTCGATAAAAAAAAAGTAAATTATTATCGGAGGAAAGAAAATTTACTAACGCGGATAGTACCTACTCCAAGAGTGAACTGATCGTCATCACGAGCCCGTTCAAACAGGACAGGATACTATTTAAAATTATTTAAAAAAAATTGCGGTTTACAGATTAACTCAAAAAAAAATATAACGCGGATAGCACCTACTCCAAGGGTGAACTGATCGTCAACACGAGCCCGTTCAGACCAGGACAGGATGCTATTTAAGATTATTCAAATATACGGTAAAAGAAATAAACAAATTATTAAAAGAGGGAAAACGTCTCCTGGAAAACTCCGTTTATAAATATTCTCAACTTAATTACAACGCGGTACCTACTAAACAAAAGTATTTATGAATAAAGTCAAATTTAAATCCCGATTTAACCTGTCAAAAGAAAATGAATAATTTCTTAAAACCGACTAACAATCAAAAGTCTAAAATCCTCGGTTTTACAATATTACAGAATTAAATCCTATCAATTAATATTTAATTCAAATTATATCCCTTTTTAAAGAAATGGAATATTTGTCAAGAAATAAATTTAAATGCTTTTAACTAAACCCTATTTATAAAAACAAAAGAAACGGTATCATTTGCTAAGAAACAAATTCTATTATTTAAATCAAATTAATTCTTTTAACTAAACCCTATCTATAAAATAAAAATAAAGACGCGGTATTATTTGCCAAGAAACAAATCCTATTATTTATTATTTATATCAAATTAATTCTTTTAACTAAACAGTGTCTATTAAAAATATTCCTATTCCTACAAACTAATTCGCTATTTAAAATGAAATACCGTTTCAATTGCAAATGTAAAAAGCGGAACAGGTTTTTTTACCTAACGGATTCGTAAATATTGAAAACGGAAAAAAATATCGGCGGTGTTTAGATTTCTACTGCGGCTTATCGGACTAAACTGCTGGCAATCAAAATTTATATCGAAAGGATAATTTTAATAGCATCTCCGCTATCGTTCAAACAAATGTCCCTCTCCCAATCGAAAATCCCACTTACGTTCAAAGCTATCGCGCATCGACACTTCGAGTAGCGTTCGCGCATCTGAAAATTAGCAGTTCAACCGCGATTAATATTTATTAATATTGAAAAATGAAAATAAATTGATTGAGAAAAATTAAATTCATTACACTATGTAGAGTTACACGAAAAAACTCAAAATAGTAAATTACTAAAAAAGGATTTGCATAATATTTTAGCTTTGAAAACGTTTCTATCCGGTCTTAAGAAGCCTTTGGGAACTACAATTCGTTGTATGAAGCCCAATAGTTTAAATCAAGCATTGCAATATGTTTTAGATAAAGATAATATACATTATCTCCAAAATTTTCAAAATAACCAAAACAGAAATTTTAATAAACAACCTTCCCCACAATTTAGGCAACAACAGAGACCAATTTCAAATAATCAAAATCGATTTAATACTAGAAATAATTTCAATCAACAACCTCGATATAATTTTAATGCACAAACTCCTAATGATTTCTTTACAACACAAAATTCCTTCCCAACGGGTAAACATCCAACCACGAGTACCTAGATATCAAAGTTGTCCTACTAATGCTCAAGTCTTTAATCAAAATAGAAATAATAACGTTTTTAAACCTAATCAAACACCTACACAGAATTTTTCAAAACCTACTCCAATGAGTGTTTCCACGCGCAATACATTTAACAGAAATACTCCAATGAGTACTTCTACTCGAAATGGTCCAAATTTTTCAAACTCATTTAATCAAAACCAACCTCGAATGAATTTTATAGCCGAAGAATTATTTAATGGGGAATGTCAAAATGCTGACAATTTTTCTAATTCTCACGATATTAATCTTGAACCCACTAATGGTCATAACTCTTCTCATGGCAACGAAAGATTTTATCTCGAGAATGATTTAATAGATATTAATGACCCAGAAACAAATTTTCAGAATCATCCTCATGGCAGACCCACGACGTAAGCCCACACGTCATATCCCTTAATAATATAAAAAATACAAACGAATTACCATATATATTTTTTACAGAACATAATTTAAAATTACTTATCGACTCCGGTTCTACAAAATCTTTTATCGATCCAAACCTAGTAACAAAATTTTATTCTAAATACATAAAAGACGATCCATTTATTGTTTCGTCAGTGTTTCAAAAATCTGCTCATAAGTATATAACTCCAAAAACTTTTAAATTACCAAATCATACAAATTTAAAATTCTTTTTGTTTAAATTCCATAATATATTTGATAATGGTGGAGTGATGGGTTAATAGGAATAGATAACCTTAGAATCTTGCAAGTTAGATTTCGATAAAGGATACCTCTCCACCTCTTATACTAAAATTCAGTTATTTTTTCAGCCAACTCAAAGTGAAATAAATTTTTTACTTTCCTATCTGTATACAGATAAGGAAAGTATAGGAATCATGATTTTTTTCGACCTCCAGTTTTCGACGGATTTTTACGTTTTGGGGTCCCCTGAATCCGTTTTGACTATTTTCGGGATGATGTGTGTGTGTGTGTGTGCGCGTGCGTGTGTGCGTGCGTGCGTGCGTGCGTGCGTGCGTGCGTGCGTGCGTGCGTGCGTGCGTGCGTGCGTGCGTGCGTGGGTGTGTGTGTGTGTGCGTGTGTGTGTGTATGTGTGTATGTGTGTATGTGTGTATGTGTGTGCGTGTGTGCGTGTGTGCGTGTGTGCGTGTGTGCGTGTGTGCGTGTGTGCGTGTGTGCGTGTGTGCGTGTGTGCGTGTGTGCGTGTGTGCGTGTGTATGTGTGTATGTGTGTATGTGTGTATGTGTGTGTGTATGTGTGTATGTGTGTGTGTGTGTGTGTGTGTGTGTGTGTGTGTGTGTGTGTGTGTGTGTGTGTGTGGGTGTGTGCGTGTGTGCGTGTGTGCGTGTGTGCGTGTGTGCGTGTGTGCGTGTGTGCGTGTGTGCGTGTGTGCGTGTGTGCGTGTGTGCGTGTGTGCGTGTGTGCGTGTGTGTGTGTATGTGTGTGTGTATGTGTGTGTGTATGTGTGTGTGTGTGTGTGTGTGTGTGTGTGTGTGTGTGTGTGTGTGTGTGTGTGTGTGTGTGTGTGTGTGTGTGTGTGTGTGTGTGTGTGTGTGTGTGTGGGTGTGTGTGGGTGTGTGTGTGTGTGTGTTGGTGCGTGCGTGCGTGTGTGCGTGTGTGCGTGTGTGCGTGTGTGCGTGTGTGCGTGTGTGCGTGTGTGCGTGTGTGCGTGTGTGCGTGTGTGCGTGTGTGCGTGTGTGCGTGTGCGTGTGTGCGTGTGTGCGTGTGTGCGTGTGTGCATGTGTGCGTGTGTGCGTGTGTACGTGTGTGCGTGTGTGCGTGTGTGCGTGTGTGCGTGTGTGCGTGCGTGCGTGTGTGTGTGGGTGTGTGCGTGTGTGTGTGTGTGTGTGCGTGTGTGTGTGCGTGTGTGTGTGTGTGTGTGTGTGTGTGTGTGTGTGTGTGTGTGTGTGTGTGTGTGTGTGTGTGTGTGTGTGTGTGTGTGTGTGTGTGTGTGTGTGTATCCACCATAACTCATGAACCGATACAAAGAAAAACACCAAATTTTAAACTTGAGCTTTATTCCAGCCTGCGGTGAACTGATTAGATTTTGGGCAGAGTCGGGACATTTGGGGGGGGTACTTTATTGGTGGTTATTTTTATATTTTATTAAATATATCCGTTATTTACAATTGTATAAGAAATTTCTTCAAATAAAAGGTACTTATAATATTATTATCTATAATTTTTGATCCATAAAAAATTTTCCTAAAATGGTCCGTATTCGAGAAATTTGACAAAATGTAAAAAAATTATTTTTTAATAAAAATTGTTTAAATGAAATTTGTTTGTAATTTAATTATCTATAATTTTTATCCCATACATAGTTTCTCTAAAATGGACCGTATTCGAGATATTTGAGAAAATGTGTAAATTTCGAATTTTGAAGAAAACTCAAAAACGGATAAAGGAAAAAACATTAAATTTTAAACCTAAGTTTTATTTCGGCCTGAGGTGAAATGATTAGATTTTGGAAGAAGACGGAACATTTGGAGGGGTACTTTATGGGAGGCCATTTTTATATTTTATGGAATATATCTGTTATTGATGTTTGGAGAAGAAAATTGTTTAAATAAAAATTACTTACAATTTTATTATCTATAATTTTGGTTGTGTACAATTTTTTTTTTAAAAAGGGTCCTTATTCGAGAAATTTGACTAAATGTAATAAAATTCAAATTTTTAGGAAAATTGTTTAAATAAAAGTTATGTGATATCGATTTCTATAATTTTTGTTTTTTATGATTTTTCTAAAATGGACCGTATTGGAAAAATTGAAGGAAAAGTGCTAAATTTAAATTTTTCAATATTTTCGTTTTCAATGAATATCTATAGGAACATGATTCGATTTAGATGTATGTGGAAAATGTATATATTTAGTTTATCCTCTAAACATTTATAGAGGTGCTGCAATAGGTTGTACAAAATAACCGGAAAAAGCCTATAATAACTAGATAGGAAAGTCATGTGTTGGACACATCAGATTTTTAAACATAGCTCCGCGTTGCGAACAAATAATAAAAATAAAAATAAAAACTACTGTTTCTAATGGAGAAATAATAATTCCACATCAAAAATACGGAAATTGCGAAATACCAGAATGTCTTACAATAGCCAAAAATGGCGAAGCATTAACGACAATTCTAAACAATTCTACCTGCCCAATTAGTTTAGACTTTTCAAAACCAATAGATGTAGAAAAATTTGATAGAGTCTTAATTCAAGAATTTGACTTAAACAATTTTGACGAAAATTTTAAACAAAACCTAGACCTTTCAAAATTCAGAACTGACAATTTAAATTTAAATTAAAGAATACACAGACATATTTCATCAAGATAATCTACTTCTAACGTTCACAAATCAAACACAAAATAAATACAACAGATGAAATTCCTGTTTATTCACGACCATACAGATATCCATTCATATACAAAGACGAAGTACAAAAACAAATAAAAAAGATGTTAGACTCAAAAATAATTCGCCCTAGTAATTCTCCGTGGTCATCCCCTATCTGGGTGGTACCAAAGAAAATAGACGCCTCAGGGGAAAGAAAATGGAGAGTTGTAATAGACTATAGACAGTTAAACACAAAAACCATCGACGATAAATATCCCCTTCCAAACATCACCGACTTATTGGACAAACTCGGTAGGTGTCAATATTTTACCACTCTCGATCTGGCAAGTGGGTTTCACCAGATCGAGATGGACGAAAAAGATATAGAAAAAACTGCATTCACAACTGAAAATGGTCATTGGGAGTTCCTAAGAATGCCATTTGGCTTAAAAGGGGCACCAGCGACATTTCAAAGGGTTATAGACAATATTCTCCGAGGTATACAAAACGAGCAATGCCTTGTTTACCTATACAATATAACAATTTTCTCGACGTCATTGCAAGAGCATATTGAACGCTTAAAAAATGTTTTTCAGCATCTTAGAGAGTCAAACTTCAAAATTCAGCTGGACAAGTCCGAATTTTTAAGGAAAGAAGTGGCCTACTTAGGTCACATTGTGACTCCAGAGGGCGTCAAACCGAACCCCGATAAAACAAAAGCTATCAAAAAATATGCAATACCTTTTACAACGAAACAAATTAAGGGTTTTCTAGGGTTGTTAGGGTATTATCGCCGAACAAAACCGTTAACTAAATGTTTAAAAAAAGGAGCAAAAATCGTACACGATTCGGAGTTTATTAAATGTTTCGAAACATGCAAAAATTTGTTAATTAACGAACCAATTTTGCAATATCCTGACTTCTCAAAAACCTTCAATTTAACGACGGATGCAAGCAATGTCGCTCTGGGGGCTGTTCTCTCGCATGGCCCTATTGGTAAGGACCTACCAATTGCGTATGCATCTCGTACCTTAAATGACACAGAACAGAATTATTCAGTTATTGAAAAAGAACTTTTGGCCATTGTGTGGGCCACTTAATATTTCTGTCCGTATCTGTACGGCCGAATCTTTAATATTATAACAGACCATAAACCCCTTAAGTGGCTCTTCTCCTTAAAAGAAGAAAACACAAAATTTACTCGCTGGAAATTAAAACTATCAGAATTCACATATAACATAAAAAAGGTAGCCTAAATTCAAACGCCGACGCCTTATCTAGAATCGAACTGCATACTAAAGAAACAGACCCATTTTGGCAACAAATAGGAGATATATTAAAAAATGTTGAAAATTACAACGAACAAAATTCAGATCTATTTAGTTACAACACACCACAACAAAGTACTAACCAAAATGACCTTATTGATTTATATACCGAGAACATACCTATATTTGAAAACTCCTTAAAAAATAATACAGTAAAAATAAATGACGACATAGATAATATATCTTTACAAGTTCAAGTTGACGCAGACGCTCACACTGAGACAGCACACGAAATAGAAACATTACTAAATGATCAAATTGAAAATATTGAAAACAATAACGACAGTGACGACATTACTATACATTCTAATTTAACTCACAATCCGACTTTTGAAATACCCTCAATAAAGACAGCTGTGTACTACGGACAAAACCAAATAATTATCAGTGACGTACTACATTCACCAGCTACCCCAAAAATAAAAATTCTTTTCAAAAAAAAATAAGACGAATTAGTGCTCAAATTTCAAAGAATAATCTTGAATCAGATGTAATAATTCTTATAATAAATAACGTTAATCCAGACGGCGTTCATTACATTTATTTCGAAAATCCTAATGTTTGAGCCAATCTTAGTAATCCTACAAAATTATTTTAAAAACTCTGCTATCAAATTTAAAAGGTGTACCCAAAAATTATTAGACATTACAACCAAAGACGAAGTTAATGAACTTATACAAGCCTATCACGAAGGCAAAACAAACCACAGGGGTATAGACGAGACATATTTGAGACTTAAAGACAAATATTATTGGCCTTTCATGAAAAACTCGATACAAACTTACATAAATTATTGCGAAATTTGCCAACAAAGCAAATACGAAAGAAATCCCGTAAAAATAAAAATGAATCAAACCCCTACTCTAACAAACCCCTTTCAATTCTTATATATAGATACATTTACTCTCGAAGGTACCAAATTTTTGACAATCGTTGACAATTTTTCAAAATATGCGCAAGCATACCATCTAACAAGTCTTTGTAGTACCGAAATCGTAAACAACCTTATAACATTCTTCTCTCACCATGGTATCCCTCAACAAATATACACCGACAATTACTGAATTCAAAAATACCGTAATTACAGAACTTCTCAACCTACATAAAATTAAAATACATTTTTGTTGTCCTGAACACCCACAATCACAAGGTTCCATAGAAAGACTACATTCGACAATTATAGAACACATACGGTTACTTAACACTAAAGGCTCTCTTAAAACATCAATTCTTTTGAAAAAGCCTAATGCGATTATGGCATATTATTACTCTATACACTCTACAACCAAGGGAAAACCTATAGACATAATTAACGGACATATGAACACAGACGATCCTTTTAACTTAGATATTGACAAAATTCTTATTAATGACTACATAAATGACCACAAAGAAAGAACAAAACTGCTATATTCAAAAATTAATGTTGCTAAAAGAAAAACAAAACCGTATCGAAAAAATTAATAAAACCCGTGATGACCCTAACATTTTTCAGCAAAACCAAAAAGCATATATTAAAAAGCATATAAGGCAGAAACAAGCCAACAAATTCAATAAATGTACTGAAATAAAAAAGGTCAATATCGAAAATAAAACTGTTTCTACAGATTCAAAAAACAAAATTCACATGGATAATCTCAAACGACCTTTACAAAAAATTTACGACTTCTCTAACTAAAACAGCTATATCGTTTTTAAAGGTAAAAGTTATGCATCCTAGTATAATAAGAACTGAAGATATTTACCACGAGTTAGAAGCACTACAAAATTAGAGATAGGTAAATTATGTATAGAAATAAATATAATATTCTAATTTTTGAAAAATTCAAATTTATAGCTTAATTTTTAAGAATAAAATTACTTATATAAGTACTACAAATACCATAATAACATTTTAGATTACTATCATTTATATTTAATACATCGTACCAATTGGAGCGCAAGGTCAATTAAAAGCAATAATTCCAAAAAATAAATTCTTATTAAAAAACGATAAGCAATACGTATTTACGAGCATGCCCTGTCCTAAACTGTATCGAACAAAACAGTACTTTTGCGAGAATGCTGAACCACAATTTATCAAGAAAGAAAATCCTTGTGCAGTCAAACTCCTAAATATCAAAAACACCTCCGCTTGCCACCAAACACGAATCGAAATTACGAAACCATACTTCGAACGTTTAGAAGATACGAATCAATGGATTGTCACCTACCTTATCAATATTCCAATCGATTGTTCAATAAATATGCAACAAAAGAAAATTGTCAACAGAAACAAAAGCGAAATTATTGGTCAGTCCATCTTCTTTCCTGATCCTACTTGGGGGAACTCTAGCTTTCAAAAAACTTCGTACCATCTACACAAAAGAAAAAGAAGCAAGAACAACCAATAGACCTGGCTAATGTTCAACTTCCTCGTTAGCCCTCGTAGTTGAATTTCCGAAGGGAGGAATTACGTCAACGTTTCTTATGGGAATTGAAGAGTCAACGACTTTTTTCCTAGAAACTCTTATCGCGCATCTTATTTCATTATTCTGGTTTACAACATTTTTATGTGAATTATTCACTTGTTAATTAGATCTCTTTATAGTTAGATGTATTGTTAGATGAAATAAAACTTGTAAAATTTTAAAATATTTTTTTTAAAAAACGAATTTCGAGATCAGAAAATATTTGTCGTGTAAAATATATACAGTGACCATCATAAGTCTAACTAACTCGTTACTGGAGTCTTGTTAGGAAAATCGCCGAGACACGCCGATTTTTGATTTCTAGAGTGTATATTTTTGTATAAATAGTTTACCTTTAATTTCATCCCTTACTGGAGAGGAGCAACCCTTTCGAAAAATTTAAATGGCATGGGGTGGTGAGTGATAGCTCATTTGAAAGGAAGTTTTGTTCTCTATTCAACCGTGCAAAAAAAATTTAAATTTGCCTCATTACGTGTTGATTTATTAATGTTTAAAAATAACAAAATATCGCAAATAGGAAAGTAACTTAACTAACAGTAACCTTATCTAGTAACAAAAAGTCTTACTTCAGTCTGAACCAAAACCGATAACATGCAGGGCCGAATTTTAATTCTAAGGATGAGTGCGCTACGTTAATTTCCATTATTCTAAAACAATTATTAGTCAAGAATTAATGAAGCAAATTTCAAAATATTTTGCACAGTTAAATAGAAAATAAAACCCCCTTTCAAATGAGTTATCACTTACCACCCCATGCCATTTAAATTTTTCTAAAGGGTTGCTCATCTCTAGTAAGGGGTGAAATTAAGGGTAAAGTATTCAAACAAAAAGGTACATTGTAGAAATCAAAAATCGACGTGTCGCGGCGATTTTTCTAACAAGACCCCAGTAACGAGTTAAATAGGGGGGTAAGACTTATGATGCTCACTGTATATTATGTTCCTTGTTTAGGTGCGTTATCAATAAAGACCCTCTTTTTTTTTCCTCCAATGAATTAGATGTCACTGCAAATAGAATTCGAAAAATCTGATACATTTTAGGAATCTGGTACATTTTTAAGACAAATCTGGTACATAACAAAAACATATTCTGGCAGCACTGTACCAAATCAAACAAACTGTCATTCCGTCTTTCGTCATTCTTCTATTATGATTATTTGTTTGTGCTCATTTAAAAATTGTGTTTAATTAAGAACTGTGACATTAATAAATTAAAAGTATGTGTGTCAATTCAACGATTGTCCCCGAAAAACTTCTTTGAGGCAAGGTAAATAAAATTATTTTTAAAGTTGTTGTTTTATTTAACTATAATAAAGTTTTACGAATCTAATTTGTTTTATATTTTGTTTCAGTATCTAATTCTAATTCTAAACTTCTTTAAGATGGTCTATTTTGTAACCAACTAAAAGGAAAAATGTAATTATTCTGATGAGGTATTTACTTGACATCATTATGGAAATGGAAATGTACAATAAACGTTTGATAAAGATAAAGACGCAATTGGTTTTTTACTTTAAAAGTCTGAATCGGAAAAATGGACCAACCAGTTAATTTAATATACTCAATGAGAAATTTTACCTAAGAAATGGTATGTACATTTATATAGTTTATATATGTTATTTATCTATGTTATATATGTTAATTATTAATCCTGTTACCATGAAATCTTTTATTTTAATTACATTTTTTTGTTTCCTTCTTTGTATAATTTAGTATTTTCATAAATATAAGATGTATTGGTAATTTGAAACATGCAGGTATTAAATAAAAATAAGGCGTTTGGTAAATTAGTTTACAGTTGGTAATAAAGTATGTCTCGAAAAGAGCAAAAAGTATTAAACATAAATTTTAATTTTGTTTAGGCACTAAACAAGTCACATCCCACATATTTACATGCTCTGGGTAATCAATCCTACAAGTACATATCAAAACATTAATATACTATCTACAATTAAACAATAATTTGAAAATACAGATGAAGCCGATTTACCTATTTAGACAAAATTACTATTATTCAATAATTAATAAAACACATTACTTTTTAGTAAACATGTAAAAGTCTGCCATGAGAATAGGACAGTAGCAAGAGCAAGAATACTTTGGAATGTGCTGTGAAATAAACTTGGAAAGGGTCATATGGAGAATTATGTGTGATAACATTTTACGATGTGTATCTCACTATTTTAGTTCACAGATTTCTGTAAATGTTCAATTATGTGTTGCTATTTTAAACTTTTAGTATCCTTTGATAAAAGAAGTTGAATATTATTGTTGACCTCTTTAAACTGTTTATTTCCTTATACATTTTTTTCTACTCTTCATACAGTATTCTGTGAAGAGTATTATAATAGGTTCACTTTGTCCATCTGTCCGATGTCACGTTTTGTGTCTGCATGATAATTTAAAAACAAGAAATGATCAATTTAAACATTTTAAGCAAAAAATCAAGCGCTTTAGGGGGATAAAGCCTATTGAGTTTGCAAGGGGTTTTCTCGCCACAGAGAAAACGTTTCCTTACGAATGGCGCTGATTACGAGCGGCTTTTGGGCGCCAGATAATTTACTTTGGTCTACTCCACAAACTCTCGAAGCAGCGTCGAAAGTACTCGGGTAGCTACAAATGGAGATAAAAAATTCCAAGGGACAAAGATTACGTAGACTTAGGTAATCGTTAGCCACAAGTGAGGGGCTTTAATCGTCGCTTGCCCTAATAAAGAATATTTCACAAGCTAAAAGTTAAGGGGGAAGTAAAGAAAGGTATTAGAACTTCTTTAGTAATTCGGCCAAATAACAATGACACATATATTGTGAATAATTATTTACAAATTAAAAATAAAAAAGTATATATTTCAACGCCTACCCTCGTTGCTATGATAGTCAATATAACCCTGAACAACAAAAAAAAAACAAAAAAAAAACGGACGGTACTGAATCCCGACTAGTCTCAATAAAATGAGTATTTCGGTCGCAGGAAAAATTAACTTGACTACTTAGTCCGTAATTAAACAAAAACATAATTTCCCATTTCGGTAAGGGAAATTTCTAAGAGCGGTCGTAGCAAAAATTAACTATTTAACGGTCGCAGCGGGAATTAAACTAAAGTGTATTTTACTATTTCGGCAAGGAAAAAATATCTATACAGACGCAGAGAGTGCGAGGAGACAGGATCGTGAAATAACTACTTGTAGCAAATATTCGGAAAGAAAAAAAATAAATTTATACCCGTGGAAGCCTATTATCCCAAAATAAGCTGATGGTCATCACGAGCCTGCTCAGACAGGGTAATGAAGCTATTTAAGATTTCTTATAAATAAAGAATACAAGAGGAAAAAAAAAAACTAACGCGGATAGTACCTAATCCAAGAATTAGCTGATAGTCATCACGAGCCCGCTCAGATAGGGACAGGATGCTATTTAAGATTATTTAAATTGAAGGTGAAAGAGAAAACAAAACTGAAATTAAACTAAATGCGGTCTAAATATAAAACGTTTCTTCTGTAAAAACTGAGACAAGTTTTTTTACCTATCGGATTACTAAACACGATACGAAAAATCTATCAACGGCGGACCTAATTTAAATGCGACTTCTACTTTTAACTGGGTGAAATCAAGTGCCTCTTTAAATCCTTTTAATTCGCGACAAAAGCGGGAGAAATTCCCACCAACGACCAGTACCACCGCGCATCGATATATCGATCGGCGGTGCGCAGATGTTACAAAAAAAAATATGGGCCTAGGACATGAATGTATTGGGGAATTAAGGGGGGTCAAAATATAAAAAAAAAATCCTAACTGAAAAACGAAAAATTATATCAACTTGAACTTTTTAGCAAAGATCAAGCTCTAAAAGGAGAAGACGCCCTTTAATTATAAAAATAATCTGATTAAATATGGGGGATTTAAGGGGGGTTGAAATTAAAAAAAAAAAAAAATGAAAAGCAGTATCAACATTAAATTTTTTAGTAAAAATCAAACCCTATAAGGAGATGAGGCCTATTGATTCTGAAAACAATCTGGTAGAAAATGGGTAGTTAAGCGGATCTGTTAAACTGCGAAGAGTATCATTTAGAATGCCAGGCATTATATACATTTTAGTTCTTATTTTTTTTTTCCAATAAAAGGTATTTAAAAAATATATTTTTTATTTGACATCTGTGACAAATTGTGAAAATGATTAAACTTACAATAAAAACTAAAAAATGGTAGGAAAAGTTTCATATAATATTTTTTACACAAAAATCAATGTCAAGCTTTTTACAAAACCTGATATATATTTAAAAATAATCTCAAATTATGAAGAAAAGTCAGTTTACTAACTAATAATGTTTATAGATGGTTTTCAATGTATTAAAAACGAAACAAATATTACACTAACTAAAATATTCATTTATTATTAAATGTAGTGCTTGAAAACATGTGATGTTGATAATAATAACTACACTTAATACAAACTCAAATAATAAAAAACAATGGCGATATTGGCTCTTGTACAAAGTTTTGAACCGAACTTACAAATGATAAAGTTATTGGAAAAAGTGAAAACCCATTTTAAATTACCTAGGATCGCCACTGCTCCATACCTATACACTTCATAAGCCTTTCCAATTTCTGTCCATGATATACTTCTTATTTCCCAAACAATACAAACTACAGTCTGTTCGCTATAATTACGCGGGTTTCGAATTAACAAAATTATTCAAATTAGTCATTGACAACCAGTTCCAATAAGCCTCTTCCCAAGAAATTAGGTAAAATTGCCCTAATGGTCAGATTTAAATTAAAATAACATTAGGGTAGGTACTAAATTTGTTACAAATATTGCAGTTGAATTGATTCTTTTCAAGTGTTGACATTGTATGTATATTGTAAATTTAGTGGAAATTTTAAAAATGCCTAGACGTGTGTTAGATGCAGATAGTCTAATTTGTAGTGAACATAAGTATTTTACGGATGAAAAAGAAAATAGCGGTCCTTTAAAATCGGTAATGTCTGTACAACAACGCGTATGCGGTGCTCTAGGAATTAGTGAAACCAAATTAAAAGGATTATTACAAAATCACAATAGTGAACTGCCGAAAGAAGATCACCGCAAAACTCGCCCATCATTGAAAACGAAAGATATTCCAGATGGAAAGAAATTTGAAATTCGTGATACCATTTATCGAATGAGGGCAAACAAGGAACATGTGACCTTAAATACAATTCTCTCGGAATTAATAGATAGAAAATTTGACGACATTGGCAGAACAAGTCTATGACATACATAACTTGGGTTTCAAATTTCCAAAGGAGAATAACAGAAAGGCCCTTTGTGAAAGAAGTTCTGTCGTGCACAAGAGAATTAACTTTCTAAGAAAATATTCTAAATTTAAAGAAGAAGGGACGAATTTTATATATTTAGACGAAACATGGACATTTTCTAGGGGTGCAACCAAGAGAATATGGCAAGATGATAACGTAAAGTCCATCAAACATACCGATGGAGAAGGGAAGCGACACATAATTTTACATTCAGGAGGGAAATCGGGTTTTATAGAAGGTGCTGATTTAATAATTTCATCTAAATCAAAATCCAGTGACTATCACGATAATATGAACACAGAAATGTTTGTAAAATGGTTGCGTGAAAAACTTCTCCCAGGTTTAAGTCAGCCCAGCGTAATTATTTTAGACAATGCACCTTACCATTCTGAAGTATTAAACAAAAGTCCAACGAATTCGTGGACTGTTGATAAAATTAAAGAATGGTTGACAAAGGAACATATACCATTTCCTCAATATAAAGGGTGTCCCGAAATTAGACGGTCATATTTTAACATAAAAGTTCATATAAACATAGGTCCGAAAACGTTTCGTTTTCGAGATACAGGGTGTCCTGATGGCACATTTTTGTAAATATTTCCTAATATATATATGGGGAAGAGCAAAACAATATTATGACAACCATATTGGGCCTAATGGTTATAGTGACGACGCAGTTCAGGAAACTTACCGAAAAGCACTTTCAATTGCAACTCCAGAAGTGTGGCGGAACTGTATATCCAAGTGTGAGAAACTAATAGAAGATTGGTGGACTCGTGAAAATAAAATAAACGAAATAAGTCCAATCATAATAACAATTATTGGTGATGATGATGACGATTATGATATTTTGGATGATAATGACTGATTTTCATTTTTGTTGGCAAGTTCAATTTTTTTATTTTTCATTTGAAATTCTCTACATGTAACAAATTTTTATGATAAAAAATATTTTATTTAAGTTAAATAACCCTCTTATTATACATAGACCATATTTTCTGTGTGAAGTGTAATATAAAATTATTATTATGTTTATAATAGCCACATTAATGAAGAAGTTTAATTCTGCTCTCAATTATACAAAAGATTCCCCATTATTATTTAATTAAAAAGTTGTACATTATTTTTCATTTCATTTAACCAGTTGATATTTCTTCAAAGAACAGGTCAAACTTTCGGGTACTTACCTAGAAATACTAATAAAATTTTTAATCCGAAACCCGCGTAAGTATAGCTAACAGACTGTATTTACATCTTCGGTGCTGCTAATAGATACTAAAACCCGATTTATAAATCAGTTGCTAAAATGATAGTAAATACATTATTCAATAATACTTACTCACGATTAAGTTATTCGGTTAAATTAAACGCATGATTTTTTAATCATATATTTAATTAGTTGCAGAAAGTAACAGCCTTAAGAGGCACAAAGTGTACTACGTTAATTATCCTGGTAAATCTCCTAGTTTAACAATGTTTGACTCCAGCAAACGAAGAGTTAACCAAGAAATAATTTTATCTTTCGTCCTAATATTTTAATAAAATTTTCAAAGTATTTAACCTCGCAAAACTCAATTTAACTACAACATGGCGCTAGTTCAAAATCCCCATTCCACGGACAACAGTTTGTGGTATGAAATATATCTTAGACGAAAGTTTCGGAAAGATATTACGAATTCCTTGCACATCCTTTCACTAGGAACATTACTCGTAAACTTTCAAAATAACACTTATATTCAAGGCGTACCAAGTTATGCTCAAATTAAGAGTCCCATTCGCGTGATAATATTGTGTCGTAACTCAAAAGTTATTAGGTATAAACGTCAACGTAGTGAATTGCTGTACTTACTAGGTAGTTAGGAGAGATTGTGCGCCTACCGGCGCCCGCCTGTCAAGTTTTAATATTTCAGTAGATGGATATTTAGAGGGAGCGACGCTCTCACGACACACTCACATACCAGTCTTTCATTTTAGGGCAATTTAAACTGTGAAGCTTTATTTAAGTATGTAAGTCTCTGGAGCATGTAAATGATCATATTATAATGTTGGAAATTTGTGAATAATTAATTTTTGTTGAAATTATAGGATTTACTTTGTAGTAAGTTTTGAAGGATGTTTCTTTGACGTTTGAAAGCTTCTGGTACTTATTTTTAAGGACGACTAAATAACACAATTTAATAAAGAAGTTTGCAGGAGAGTAATAATCTCACCCTGAATTATATTTATGTATCTAAAGGATTGATAATCATGAATATGTTTTCCTTTTCCATAAAGTGTAAAATGAAACATATAAACACATAAAATTTAATTCACTTGAGTAACATTGAATTAAATTTTAAACTTTGATGACACTTTTTGAAATGTACCTATAACTTTCTGTTTCTACTTAATTTCAGAATACGATACTTAAAATGTGAATAAGTCAGCTCAGAACTCTGAAAATTTGATGTGTATTGTACAACCATGGATTGAGAATGCTGTTTTTGTTCCCGTTTTAAACCTTCTAACACTGTAAGCTTTTGACTTTTATTGATTTTATTTCGTTTTGCGCCGCACAGTATGTCCTTTTCATGATCTAATAGTATGAGAGCCCACTGTAAATTTGGACCGTCCTCTGATAACGAAATGAAATATGCTCCAAAGGCATGTAACAACATTGTACTTTACCAAATTTCACCTGTGCCAATCCCTATCCTGAGCAAAGTTGGTAAAAAAATTATTTTATATTCAAAAAATCACATAAGATATGACAGCGACAATTGCGTTTTCCCTGAAAATTACAACCCTAATTAATTGTGAACCTAGCTTTTAAACCTGAATTATTAATATTTTACCTACCTTTTAAACCATGTTTATGTGTGAAAGAAAGAAGGATGGGCATTGTATAGACCATTTGCAGAGATAGTCAATAATAATTATAAACTCTTATTAGACAATTCTTTTTTTATTTATTTAATTATTTTTTATTTATTTATTCTTACATTCAACGGCCAAGGCCTATTACAGAATGCGCACTTAACATTAATAAACATATATTTGTAAATAATACAATAAAAGCAAAACAAATTTTAAAGTAAAACTATAAATGAGATTGTATGAGTAATCTGAAAAAACTCCAGTGGAGAAAAAAGGTTACTCACACATGTCGCATGCGAAACAACTAATATATAAAGATGAAATTAGATACAAAAACATAAAAAAATTAATTACACTAAATTACATTACACTAAATATTTTAATTAGGAATATATGGATATAAATCAGGAATAAAGTTTTTTAATCTTTGAGATGGTAGTACAAAATAGATCAATTTCTTTACTCGAGTCATTAACCGTGGACAGCATATGGTACAATGGAGACTGACATAATAAGTTTGTTCTGGGAGTGGGAAGAATGAATGTGCAGCTGTACCTGGAATTAATTCTTGGAACTAGGAAGTTAAGCTGAGCACATAAAGCCGGGCATTTAATTAAATGGTGTACTATTTTAAAAATGAAAATAATTAAAGATATAATTCTTCGTTGAAATAAGCTCTGCATTCCAAACATTGTTAAAAGCTGGTCTTGTGGGTATCCCCTCTCAGGGTAAGTTCCATGAAAATAATAATGAAGACTCTTAAAGAAACGTCGCTGAACCTTTTCTAAAGTTAAAACGTGCACATTATAATTAGGGGACCATATTATTGAGGCATATTCAAGCTTGGATCTAACAAGGGCACAGAATAACAATTTGCACGTATCTAGATTATTAAAATCTATGATAGATCGTAGGATGGAACCTAGAACTTTATAACAAGATGCGACAGTTATGGCCAAATGATTAACAAATGTAAGTTTTGAATCGAAGACAACACCGAGGTCCTTAATCGTGTCAGGTCTCTGGAGGACGACGCCTCCTATATTGTAATCGTATCTTATGCAGTCACTCTTTCGCGTATATGACATTACGTTGCATTTTGCAGGATTTAACATGAGCTTATTATTTATACACCAGTTTTGAATTTTGTTTATATCGGTTTGCATTACGATACAGTCATTGTTGTCATTAATCATTGAAATAAGCTTCAAGTCATCAGCGTAGAGTAAATATTGTACATTAATATTCTTACAAATATCATTCATAAAGATTATAAAGCATAAAGGCCCTAAAATGGAACCTTGGGGTACACCAGAAACTTGAGATATCAAGCGAGACTTAACGCCACTAATACGGACATACTAAGAACGGTTACTTAAGTAGGAGCTAAGGAGATATAGTACATTATCAGATAAATTCAACATATTTAACTTTGATAACAAAATGGGATGACTAAGGCGATCGAATGTTTTCGTAAAGTCAGTGTAGATTACATCTACCTGTCCACCGCGATCCAATATTTCGCTGATAAATTGAGTTTTAATGGCTAGATTGGTAACAGTAGACCTCCCACGAACAAATCCATGTTGTTCAGGTAAAATTGAATTTTCAGTATGCCTATAGATAAATTTGGTAACTGTAATTTCGAATACTTTACTAAAATTGCAGATAATAGCAATTGGTCTATAATTTGTAATATCATTTCTGTTGCCCTTTTTGTACACTGGAACAGTTTTTGAAATTTTCCATTTCTCGGGAAAAACAGACGAGTTTATTATTAGATTAAAAATTATACTAAGGGGCTTAACAAAAACGAACAATCCATCACGTACAAGAAAAGCAGGAACATTGTCTGGACCCATAGTCATGTTTGTCTTGATACGCTTAATTGACTCAATTACGTCGTCCTCGGAGATCTTGGGCATTATAAATGCATGGTTAGGTGAAATAACTTCAACGGAGGTTTACATTTATAGGGTTGTCTAAAAATGAGTCACTAAAGTATTCGGCAAAAGCAGATGCAATAGCGGCACTGGTTTCTAAGTCGTTGCCATTATAATACATGTTGGTTGGTAGTGAATTGTGTTTCTTTTTGGAATTGTAGAATGACCAAAAAATTTTTGGATTTCATTTGAGTTCAGCTTCGACATGAGCCAGATAGTTTTTATGGGCAGTCATATTTTCAGCCTTAAAAGCAGACCTCAAGCACCTATATTCATTAAGATCAGCGTCACCGTTCGTTAAACCATAATCATAGTAGTTTTTTTGTCGTTTCTATGGCAACCTATAAAAATGAATCACAACAATAGGCATACAAATAAATTTTTAAATCAGCAAAAATTGATTCATGTTTTTAATAATGTTTACCTACCAATCGTGGATACATGTTTTTATGCGATGTTAAGAGGAAAAAAATGGTTCCCTTTAACGATATATATCAAAATATATTTGAATATCATTTTCTGGAAAACTTTAAGGGCAAACAAAGTAAGCGCTGTCATACTTTATGTGATTTTTTTAAAATAACATATTTTTTTTAAGCCACTTTGCTTAGGATTGGGATTGGCACAGGTGTCATTTGGTAAATTACAATGTTTTTACATGCTTTTGGGGTATATTTCATTTCATTATCAGATGACGGTAAAAATTTGCAGTGGGCTCTTGGGCTATAAAGGGACTTATTTAAAACAAACAAATTTATTTTTATTGTTTTTATATACTAGAAACACATTTATTATTTTATATAATTTTTAGAGATATAATAATATTACAGCAATCTTTATATACAAAGTATTTTAAAGACACTGATCCAGTTTATTCAAGGTACAATATTAACACAAATTTTTTTATCGTGTATTTTTTATGGGAATAGGAGAACATTTTTTGACGAATTCTAAAATTATATTAGTAAACATAATCCTTTTAAAGGGTGATTTCACCCTTACGATTTAAATAAAAAAAATATATTTGTATGTCAATTATTTATTAAAAAAAAAAAAATGAACCCAATGTTTTTTTAAAAATAATTATTAATTTAATATATAGGTGACTTTCTATATAATGGAAATACCTTAAATTTGATATGGGTACTAAATGTTTTACTTTAAACTAGGAAACGCTGTCTGAGAGGGACTCGTTCGTCCTCACTAATACTGTTTTCTGGCATTTCAAGCAGTGACAACACTTCCCGACTAATTTCATCTCTTTTTTTGATGAATTTTTTTCGAATTCTTGCCAAATATGGGTCAGAAGACACAAGTAACCTATGAAACAGATCAGTATTGTTATTGAGTCTTAAATTTTTGCGTGTAAAGTTTGCAATATTTTCTTAGATCTTTGTTCCTTGTCTCCTGGGCTTTTTCCGAAAGTAGTCCTATCAAAACAAGGCAGCAGGAAGCAATAATATCTTTGACATGGAATCTGTCTTGAATCTGTTTCTTCGAACGGCCACTTTCTTCTTATTTTCATCTCTTTTTTCCTGCCAGGTTTTAATTTTTAATTTATAGGCTATTTGCAGAATACATTCCATAAATCTGATTCTGTAGTGGATAGGTGACAAATCGAAAGAAAGACATTCTTCGTTTAAATTTTTTTTTTTTATTTTTTCGGAATTTTTCAACTGTTTGGGAGATGCGCCACCCAAAAGGCAACATTGTGAGTATGAATGTGAGGATTGTGCTAAAAAGAATTGGCGTCAATCATACTTAGCAGAAACAAAGGTTTAATTAAAATATTGTTTGTTTCCCAAACGATACTAGATTAAGATTTTCAATCTGTATTTTTATTTTTTGCTCCTCACTACTGAAATAAATCAATAGTTTCTTTAGCAAATTTTAATAGGTATGTTTACACGAATTCAAGAAGTCACTTTAAGGAGGTCCTTTCGCCACACCTCTCGCCTCAACTGTTAAAAAAAAGTTATTAGATTATGACTAAAATTAATTTTTTTCTAATAGTTGAAGTCCTTATTTATCTAATACTGAACTTTTAACTATACCTTACCTTGCAAATGTTTGAAATTTTTTTTTAAATGCGAGTATTTGTACAGTGGCCTCACAAGAAAGTAAGTCCTCAACAACAATTCTCGAATTATACTATTATTTATTGATTAGATGGAGTAGAAAAAAACTAAAAATAAACGTTTGAAATATTTAGATTTTGTTTTATACAATAAAACCGTGGAACTTATTGAGAAATTAATAATAAAAATCACAAAAAATTTTCAAGTAACCTAGTTGAAAATTTTTTGTGATTTTTTAATAATAATTTCTCAATAAATTCCACGGTAACCTATATATTTTATTGTAAAAAAACAAAACCTAAATATTTCAAAAACCTTATTTTTAGTTTTTTTCTACTCCATCTAATCAATAAATAATAGTAAAATTAATTATAATTCGAAAATTGTTGTTGAAGTCTTAATTTCTCATAAGACACTGTACAAACACAAACATTTAAAAAAAAAATTCTCAAAAATTTGCACGGTAAGGTATAGTTAAAAGTTCACTATTAGATAAATAAGGACATCTACTATTAGAAAAAAATTAATTTTAGTCATAATCTAATATTTTTTATTTAACATTGGTGACGAAAGGACCTCCTTAAAAAAATCATTTTACATTTTGTCTACAAATAATAGAACAATTTATTTTCGAACTTTACAAAAAAATATTGGTACTTTACAAAAGGAAATCTCTTTTTCTAAAGTTTTTTTTCTTATACCTTTATTTATATTTTTTTCTTGTAGTTCTTGAGTTTTTAGGTTTTGGTTGAGGAATGAAACTCGTATATGTGGGTAAAGCTTTTGGCACTGATCAGTGTCTTCTTCAGTAGTTTTTTTTTAATATTTGTACATTATTATTTTTACAAAGTCAAAATTCTTCTTTAGTACACGTTGGGGTGTGTCATTATATTTGTTGAAATATTTGAAATCCTTTTTTTATTATTATTATGTAATTAATTTGTATTATCCTAGTCATGTCCGTTTTTGGTGCTGTAATATCCGTTGAAATTGTATGGGTCTTGTTACCCCCTTTTTTCTTTGGCGGGTCCTCATAGAGGACCGGATTTAAAGAAATTAATTTGGTTATACGTTTTCTTTTTGGTTTGGTGGTTTAACGACCATGCGGTTTTTGCTAGATTTGTCAATTTCAATTTTTATTTGAGGCTGGACATACGCTAGACTCTGAGTGCTCTCATTATCAACGACTATATCCAGTTTCTCTTAAAAACCACCCAGTTAACATCGAAGTGAGAGGTTCAACCTGTTTCCAATTTTTTTTATTATTTTATTTTCTTTTTCGGAGGTTCGATCCGTTTCTGGGTTAGAATGCTCTCTCTCTCTCCTGGCGACATTATCTTATTTCCCCAAAAGACATTTAAAATAATTTCCGAGCCTCACTTCATGTAAATTTCTTTTCTTTTTTTTTATTCAGCTGTATTTGAACCATTTCGTTCCCCGTCCACAATTAGTTATTGAACGAAGCCAGACGATTTCTGTAAAATTAATTTACACACGCTCTCGATCGACTCTGGGCAAATCTCAAAATATTGTTTACGTTAACCATCGCATTTTTGTTCCAAACACTGCGCTGAAAATTATTATTCTCGTTCAACTTAATTGCCAGAGTGTCGATCGGTCCGAACGAAGATACAGGGACGTTTCGAAAACTTTATTTGCTTACATTTGATTGTCGTCATATTTAAATAATTTATTTTTAATAAATTTTCCGTATACAGGGAGTTTCATATTTCCCGGACCGCTTGGCCTCCTGTGCTAGCTAACCGTAATTATTTTTCAATATTTAAATTGTTTTCGACTATATTAATTTATTTTTAATAAATTTTCCGTATACAGGGAGTTTCATAATTCCCGGAACGCTTGGCTTCCTGTGCTAGCGAACCGTAATTATTCCTCAATATTTAAATAGTTTTTAATTGTTACAATTTATTTTTAATAAATTTTCCGACTACAGGGATTCATTAATATTTAATTAGTTTCCAAGTGTGATAATTTATTTTTATTAAATCTTCCGAATACAGGAAGCCGTTCATATTTAATTACCGTTGTATTTTTTTTGGAAATATATATTTTATTACCTATTCCTGTGTTTTACTGCTGGTTCTTAACCGTTCTCTTTCAGGGTACCGTAGGGTACGAGGTGTAAAGGAGATAACTGTTTTAGTTTTATTTATTCTAGTAAAGTGACTACCTAGTAGTGACCGCCTGGAATTATTTTTACCTGCACTGAGTTTATCTTAAGTGCAGTCTGGTGTACTACAGGGTCGCAGAGCAAACTGCGATACCAAAACTGGTTCCTTAGCAACCCCTATTCGGGAATCACCATCATAGCGCCACACAGACTCGTTGATTCACAGTAGATGAACCAGAAGCCTTTCACACTTACTACCATTTTTTTAAAAGAAACATAAGTACGTACAATTTATGCAAAAGGCCATTCAATTTAAAATAACATAGTAAAGTAATCAACTGGCGAATTGGCGCTGTCCGTTACTTCCGTTGGTCATACCTCTATACTCATCGAAATATTTACCTAAGAGGGTGCAACCTGTGTATATCTAGGAATAGAATCAAATCAACATCAACACAATAGTTAACCAACTGGCGAAATGGCGCTGTTTCTTAACTCCGTTGGTCATCAACCTAAATAAAATATATATTGATAGCAAATGAATATGGTCTGCGTTTGAACAGGACTCAAGTGAGATCTCAGTAAATAGTAACAATTGTAATATACTTTGCTTATTATTGCATCACATTTAAAGTACGAAAAATAAAAAGAGTTTAAATATGAATTTGTATGTTTTATTTATCAATTTGCACCAAATTTTGCATCGAATCCTGGTTTACTGTAATTAACATTATCACAACGTGGGTATATAAATTATCAATTAATTAACCAGACGATCACTTCTACTACTTGAGGAAAAAGGCCAAATACAGTAAGTATAAAATTTAAAGTAAGGTAAATAATAACGTTTCAGTGAGTAAAATTACGAACAAATTGGAGGGGTTACAGTATCTATCAAATTTATTATTGATATTAATTGCAAAACCCCGTAAAAATGATGCGACACTGGAAATAGTGTCTACCTATTTCCCCTCTTAACGTTGTTGAATGCGGACTTTATGAAATATATATGCTCGAAGATTAATTTGAATTAATTTAGCAAAAATGTGTTTTAAAACCAATTTTCAGCCTATTGATAGCAAATGAATATGGTCTGCGTTTGAACAGGACTCAAGTGAGATCTTAGTAAATAGTAACAATTGTAATATACTTTGCTTATTATTGCATCACATTTAAAGTATGAAAAATAAAAAGAGTTTAAATATGAATTTGTATCTTTTATTTATCAATTTGCACCAAATTTTGCATCAAATCCTGGTTTACCGTAATTAACATTATCACAACGTGGGTATATAAATTATCAATTAATTAACAAGACGATCACTTCTACTACTTAAGGAAAATGGCCAAATACAGTAAGTATAAAATTTAAAGTAAGGTAAATAATAACGTTTCACTAAGTAAAATTACGAATAAATTGGAGGGGTTACAGTATCTATCAAATTTATTATTTATATTAATTGCAAAACCCCGTAAAAATAATGCGACACTGGAAATAGTGTCTTCCTATTCCCCTCTTAACGTTGTTGAATGCGGACTCTATGAAATATATATGCTCGAAGATTAATTTGAATTAATTTAGCAAAAATATGTTTTAACACCAATTTTCAGCCTCTAAATATTTAAAAATAATAAGTGCCCATATATTTACTTTAGGGTATAAGCTTATGTTTATTTTTAAAACCATGGTTGATCAATCTATAGAACTATCTATATCATTGATCCTATCAAACCACCAGGCAGAGATTAGAGCTTAGAGTAAGTAAAAGGATTAGAGACATAAAGATTGGAAACGCAACGACCGCAGCAACGATGGCGTCATCTAGCATCTCAGATGTTAACTACAGGTCTACATCGTTTGTAGAGAGACCAATGTTGCCAAATATTTTTTTTTAAAGATCGTACAAGTAGAGTATAAAAATGGTATTTTGACAAAAAAAAAACTGTACAATAGATACATGAATAGCATAATATAACTTAAATAGAATGAAATAATAAAAAAAAACTTTGGCATGATCATTTATTTTTCTATTTATAAAAATGTTTTAAACGAAAAAAAAAAATTAAGAAAAATGAAAGTTTAAATTAACACATTTAAAGTAATCAATGACTGTCACTTGAAAGTGATTGAAATTTTGCATGCAAGCTTTTCTTATGTAGTGATAGTCGGTGTACAAAATCACCATAGTCAAAATCACGATAAGTCAGAACGAAAATGACTGCCTTTAGAAATTACGAACGTCCTATGAATCTTTGCAAGTAGTTTTTAATTTTTATTGTTTTATGTTCTGAAGTTGTAGATATTTGAATAAACCCACTGATTGTATTTTTACGTACGATCTCACTGATGCAATCGTACATCGTACAGAGAGTTAAAAAATCGCATAAATACGATTTAAATCATACTGTTGGCAACACTGAGACAGACAGTAGACGTGGACAGTTTGTAAATATTAATGTCAGTTTTATTTATATCGAAGAATCTTGAATTTAAATTTTAAATTTTGAGTTCATGATTGTGCTACCTCTTAGATGAACGAAGCGAAATAGTTGTGGGTGTTTTTGTGTAAAATTTAAGAACAATAATTATATTTTCTAATATTACAATAAGTCGGAGAACGTATTGCATTAGTAACACATGCCACATGAACAAATTTAACAACCCCAATGTGGCGTTCTTTAATTATCCAAAGTAGGTAAAATCTATTCATGTAAGTAACACAAATCGTAATCAACGTTTGTCATAAAGTAGGTATTTATGTATTATTAATTGTTTTAGAACTAGAAAATGACTTTAAAACGTTAGAAAGAAGATTTGATATAGGAGGAAAAATATCGGAATTCCCATTATTGAATTTGCACTCAACATTTGTTTGGAAAATAAAAACAAAAATGCAATGTTACAAATAACAATCAAAAATTAAAAAATAATTATTCGATAATAGACTGTAAGTGTAGTATTCTTTTTAATAAATAATTTAACGTAATTACATTGTTTCAGTTTATTTACAAGAACATGAGAGTGCAGTCGATATTTATACATTTATTATCAGGTTTTTAAATTTCCCGCTGCCACAGTTTATAGCTAAAGAATCAGTTCGCTCACTCTGCGTCGGCACTTTTGATCTCAGTGTTCCAATTTATACATTGGGCAACTCAGATTTGTATCCCTGGCGCATACAGAATCAAATTATAATAGCCCAAGAGCCTACTGTAAATTTTTACCGCCATCTGATAATGAAATAAAATATACCCCAAAAGCTTGTAAAAACATTGTACTTTACCGAGTGGCACCTGTGACAATCCCAATCCTGAGCAAAGTGTTTAAAAAATATATATTTTCTATTAAAAAAATCACATAAGGCATGACAGCGCTAATTTTTTTGCCCTTAAAGTTTTCCAGATAATAACATATTTAAATATATCTTGATATACATCGTTAACGGGAAACATTTTCTTCCTCTTAACATCGCACAAAAACATCTACACACGATTAGTAGGTAAAAAACATTAAAAATATGAAACAATTTTTGCTGATTTAAAAATTTATTTGTATGCCAATTGTTGTGATTCATTTTTACAGGTTGTCATAGAAACGACAAAAAAACTACTATGATTATGGTTTAAAAGAATTGTCTAACGAGAGTTTATAATTATTATTGACTATCTCTGCCAAAGTTAAGATTGTAATTTTCAGAGAAAACACAATTATCGCTGTCATGTCTTATGTAATTTTTTGAATATAAAATAATTTTTTTTAACCACTTTGCTGTGGATTACAGATTGGCACAGGTGCAATTTAATAAAGTACAGTGTTGTTACATGTCTTTGGAGCATATTTCATTTTGTTATCAGATGGCGGTCGTAATTTGCAGTGGGCTCTCTTACTATTACCAACTAAGCATTCTAACGACCTGTCAAACAATACCTGTCAGTGGGAAGGTCTGGTATATCTAAGGGGGTAGAGACATACTCTTGCATCTTGAACGTTTTTTTTTATTCGAAATAATAGTCACAAATCCTGCCAATTTATGAAAAAATGTATCTTATTTTTATTGTATTTGACATAAAATATTTAAATGTAATCCATATTCATGATTTTACGTATTGCAAACAGAATACATCGTACGTCGCAACCCTTGGATATATCAAATCTTCACACTGGCAGTTCATTTGTTTGGAATGACTAATACAATATATGACAACCACTTATATTCAAACAGCAGTCTTCTGAGCATCCTGAATTTGTATCCCTGGAGTGGATGTTATTTTGGAACATCCAATTAGTCCAAGTGAGCGAACTGATTCTTTTAAGCTATAAACTGTGCCGCTGCGTTGTTTGATATCGATGAAAGCGCCACATAGTGGGTCAGATGTTAACTGTGATAAATCTGGTCGTTGTTAAGCATTTGCTTCTTATGGGCGTTTCCTATCTTTATCTACCTTATCTCTGCCACCAGGCTCCAGTGTTGCCATATTATAACCTATCATATGCCTGTCATTTCAAATGAGCAGCCATATTGTTTGAAATGCCCAATTAAATCAATGGAGATGCCATGAGGCAATTGTTTTGCATATGATACGTTTTATTAAAAATAACCCCACTGAACGTATCTTAAATGGTTGACTAAGCAGGGTCATATTCAAATATAATTAAAATCCGTATGCAGAATTACAACTTTTAAATGACTTACTTACCTAAGATTTGTTTCAGCATGATCGATTCGAAATTAATTTGATGACATTGCGCAATTATGACCTCTACACTATTTACTATTATTTATTAACCGTTTTCCGACCAAGCCAATGCCAAGACCATAAAAGAGATTAATATTATTATTTTGTTCTGTCTTCGCCGAAACCGTCCGATATATGACCTGTGTGATCGAAAATCAACGTTCGAATAACAATGTGCATCATATTTGTTAATATCTTTGTGCTTTAAAACTAAAACCCGAACTACGATTTTTCGTTCAAGGACTCTCTTGTCTTGATCAAAGCTACCAATGTCAAAATCTGACAATGAGGAGAATTATGACATCAAATTCCCAAACCAAAAACCAAACCACTACGTGAATTGTGAATAAATATATTTCAGTAAAAATACAACCGAGTTTATAGAAAGGACAATTAATTACTTTTAAATGTAAAACATGTAGGTCTTTCTGCTGCAGATGACATACATTAAAAATATGACCCGCTACAGTCAAAAGTTTAAAAAGATTAAAAATTCAGCTAGGTATGACTTTATGGTTAAAAGTAGATGGAATAAAACCATGATCAAAACTACTCTGTCAAAACCAATCGGAACTAAAAAGACTCAGATAATAGTTGTTGCTTTTATTTATGTTTGAAATAATTAATTATATAGGGTAGGTACATATATTACTAAAATTGCAAGCAAGTACTTACTAAAGATTTCTATAATTGGTACCTATGTATAATAAACAACAATCTCACAGATGCACAGCATACAACTATACAAATGGAATTATAGAGATAATTTATTTTAAAAATAGGCATTCAGTTGCGATTTTTGATTACAAAAAGAAAACTTTAACCACTTTTTCTGATCAGTAATGTTAGTGTTATAGTGAAAAAGTTTCTAGAAACTGGTGTTTTTAATCCTAATGAAGCATTGTGAATTTCCAAGAAAAGTGCATGATGAAAATTGTTTTGACCAAAATTTTGAATGTCATGCCATTTAAAAAGAAACTCTGTGGCTGTGGATAACATTTGACACAAAATCTTATCCTAAAAATAACTGTTTGGCTGCATTGGAGGAATAATTTCTTCATTGGTACTTTTTATGGTGCAAGGATGACTTGACATTACTAAATTTAAACCTTTGTTATAAGTTGTCTTTTTGCTTTAATTTCTGATACACCTGTATTGTACATACTTGAAAAATATAAAATTCAGTGGGAAGTTTATATACAAGGTGTCTCATTGAGAAAGGGATACAGACCAACTGAAGAGTCTGATTAAAAATAAGACTATGCTTAGAATTTTTCATTTTAATTTTGAAGTTTCTTATAAGTTCCCAACAAAAGTACCTATATGATTTACTTAAAAAACATCAAAAAATATATAATTATAGTTCAAATAAGTGTAACGTATCTTATGACACCAAAAACTTTTGCCAAATTTGGTAAAATTATAGGTAACTATTCAGTTTTTCTGTGTCCCATTCTTAATAAGACACTAAAAAATTTTTTTTTATTATTAAAAAAAATATTTATTGACCTATTTTGTTGTTTTGATGTCTTAGGCTAGCAGCTTTATTAACTCTGGTTTTAGTAAGATATGTTAGTCGGATACTAACATATTTATCAACTATGCACTTGATTAATAATATTCTATGATTATCCAACAAAAACTGGTCCAAACTGTGCTGCATAATATTCAAAAAAGACATTAAAATTTATGAATTCTTTTAAAACTAATGTGCTGATGATATCAACTGATATTTTTTTCTTAGAGTCTTTCATAATTTATTATATTTTTTCACATTTTAAACAAATGTTTATTACATCTTCCGATAGATATTGCAAACCATTTTTATTCTTTATATCAATGAATGAAAATAGAAACAAATCTCTAGTTTTACTTATTAAAGCATCTAGACATTGTTCACAAATGATTTTCTTTTTTAAATAATAAACAACATATCCAGAAATGTAAGTGATTATATATTTAGAAAAGGAGGAGACTGGATCTGGTAAATAATCATGATCATTTTCAATAACATTCACTTTCTTAAAATCGTCAATATTATCAGACATTGCATATTCCTTTGAAGTAACATTTAACTAGCTTGTTATATTGCACTTTAAAATAGTTAATTCCTCCAAAGGAATACAATTTCCACGGAAACTATCTCTTAATTCAACATGAACTAAAAAAATTTATATGCAGACTGAAATTGGCTGACTGTAGGATTATTGTTAAAACCTTCATGAGACCGTATTAAACAAAAAAATAATTATAAATTGTCTTGTGAAATTTTGTACAAAGGCAAAAATTTTAAACACTTATTTTCTACAATTAAATTATTGTATAGTAATTTTAGGCTTGATAATGCATATTCTTAAACCTAGAAAGCCAGTGGATCTATCAGTTTCTAATAGAAGTTTCCCATCAGCATGTGTTCTTAAAGAACTAATATATTTATCGACAGAGTCAAGAAAAATACATGTATTATTGTAATTATTTTAGATAGAGGTTTCTTATAATTGAATTGCAAAAGATTTCGTGAATTCAGGATGTCAAACAGAATGTTCATTTTTCTAATAAAATTAATTGTCGCCCCATCATTTTTAAAATCTTCAATATGCTTTCGCTAAATAGTTGGGTTGCAAGACGAACTTTCATTTTTTGTTTTTTAAAAGCTATATGTTGCGAGTTTAGCTTATTTGCTAAGTGGAAAGATTCATTTTCCTGTAATTCGTGAAGTTGTTTGAAATACTTCCACTCAACAATTTTATTTTCTTCATTTACAAATGAATACTTTTCTGCTGAAGTATTTCTAATCAACTTTAGCATATGTGGCGGATCTAAAAATATAACAATTTCTTAATTATTTGATGGATGCTTGAAACTAGTTTTTAAAGTTGTATGATGTAAATTACAACCCAAGAGTTTGGCCATTGTTAGATTATTAGAAGCACCATCAAATGTTAAACTTATAACACTAACACCTACTTTATAACATTTCTTTAAGCATCATAATACCAGCCCCTTTTTCTGTTCACCTGTCATACTTGAAATTAAAAAATATCCTACTGGAATTTTCCAGCTTCCATTTACACAATTTAATAAGAAAACAAGAGCATTGTTTGCAAGCGTAGTTTCATTTGCACCCGTTCCTGCATCTACACAACCATAACTTCTACGTTCGCTTCCAACAAACTCCTCATGTTGACGAATGGCCATTTCATCCATAATAACTGCACACATTATTTTTTCATTGGAAGAATTTGATTTAATCTGTAGGGCATTGAAAGCCTCACTTGTGAATCCAGGCTCATCTTTTATACTTTGATACCATCGACTGATTGTACGGACATGTGGTAAGCAAGTGTCAAATGTTCTTCTTACATAAGTATAAGCAGCAGGTTAGTAATAGTGGAGAGTTAAGGAAAACACTTTTAGCTCTTCTGAATACTTCTTAGGCAATGGTAGGTTAGACTTTTTTTTAATTGCCTGCTACATATCTCGATGGGGCCCCAAGTTTTGACATTATATCTAACTCATCTTCCTGTATCAAACGTTTTTTGCTTAAATCATTTAATATATTTTTTAAGTTGGCAATTTTCACTTTTCGAGAAAGTTGTCGTCTTAGCAATTTTAATTTTTGCTTTCTTTTTGCACTTGTTGCCCGGACAGAGGAGAGTGTATGTAATATTTTTTGTTTCTTTCGCGTCAGGGGTTCTTCATATGGAATATTTAGAGAAGAAGTAAAGGGTACAGGTAATTCGATCTGACTGGTTTGATTTGCTGGTTTAATAAGAATATTTGATAGGATCCTGATTTTTGGAGGAGGAGGTGTAGGTATGGATGGGTTAGTTTGGAACAAGATTTGGTATGTTATAAAGCCTTAAATATAGATCCATGATACAAAAACTACTAGTTTAAGTTCCAAAACTACTAATTTTTAAATATCATTAACTTCGTAATATGTTTTAAATTATATTTATTGTGTATTGTGAACAAAGTCGGCAGGTTTTTAAATTAAAAAAACATCAATTTAATGTTTGTTTATTTAATATTAATAATAATTGTAATGTGGTACATGAGCGGGCATATTATTTTATATCATGAGGATGAGGAGGTACATAGCAGTGAGTGATGGCGACAAATCTAATTAAATAATAAAAATACATCACAAGTATTTATTATTATACAGTATATTCATTATCAAAACGGTATAATAATAGGAAATTAGGATCTATTAAAAACTGCTTTTTAATACTTGAAATTTTATTCTAAATTATGTGTCATTTAAGTGTAATTATAGGTTGGTTTTTAAGTTTAATTATAGGTTGGTTTTTAAGTTTAATTATAAGTTGGTTTTTAAGTTTAATTATAGTTGTTTTTAAGTTTAATTATTAAGTGTATTTAAATTTTATTGTAAATAAAGTGTATACTAACTAAACATTCGTTTATTGTCGGAACACCATTCTTCTTCAATCTGACCCTAAACTCACTCTTATCAAAAAATTCTTCCTTGAAGTGAATAGGGCACAACATGCTATTCGGTTTAGACTCAAATTGGTCTTTTCCCACAAATTTAGACCAAATTTTAAGATATTGTGGGTCTTTTGGAAACCTATAATAAAAAAAAGTTAAGCATTCTAAAAAAATTCTAAGTACACTCCTTATACTTACTTATGAAAACTTAAATTAGATATTTTCTTACGATCTTTCACTGAAGAGTTTTTACAATTAATTTTGGCACACTTAGTCATGATTTTTATACAAATTAATCAAAAAAAACACTTATTAAGATAGAAATAACGTCTAAATATTTAAATTTGAACTAAGTTCTGACAGCTCTTTGACAACTATGACATGACCACTAAGAGAGGGGGAAGGAATGTCGTTTTTTTTTTGGCATATCATCTCCATAGTATTTAACCCACATACTTTGAATCAAAGTATGTGGATTCAACCTCATTGAATTAAATAGATCTCAGATGAACAAAAGAAATACATACATAACGGGCGACCTTTGACATACGCTTTTTTTGAAGCCAAGGTAAACGAACGTTTGACAGTTGTGTTCTCCAGTAGCGTGTTTTTCATCGGAACTAAAGCGATTGTTTTTTAAATATTTTATAAGATTTAAAGAAGTTGGTGAGCATTGTAATGATTTTAAGGCGTACCGGCTCCGGTTTTTTAGAAATGTGTAAAACTCCCTATGATTTTGGCTCTAATATTATTTGAAACCCTACTATTTTCTTATTGAACTATCCCGTACAATATTATATATTCATTTTGATGGAAATGCAGCATTTTCTATAAAGAAGCCAAGGTCGTAGGTCAAGTGAAAATTCTATAAACCTCTTTTTATTCCAGGGTAATATGAGATTATGATATGAAATGTGGGTCTCCTCTGACATTGACACGTTCTCGAGATAGATTAAAGAGGATATTTTTTCCATAAACATATCTCTCCCTATATAAGCCTCTCGGTGTCAGGGTTTGATAAGAAAGAATGCAATAAACGGAAGGCGTTAAATAGGTTAGGGTTACTGCCTGAAGAACTTTGTTGATCTACCCGAAGGAACGCATGGCAAGGGTGCAATGTCAGTGGCGCCCTAAGTGTAACTTTCAAACAATAAGTAATTTAAAGAAAAAGAAACCTTTTTAGGATTAGAGATTTTTCTTTTCCCTTACGGATTTACCACATTTAAGATATGGATGACCTTCTTACAAATAAATAAATAATTGGCAATATTGGCAGTCATATGTGAGTTGAAGTTAATACAGAGTTAAAGCAGGTATATAAAAATTGTGACCGGTTTCGAAGTTAAACTGGCATAATTATTCGAAAATTTTACGTAATGTTATGATAAAAAACAGACAGGTAAAGTTCTATAAAAATATATTTACTACGGTAACTGAACTAAAAAATATGAATGAGTGACACGTAGAAAGAAGGAAAGAGAAACTATATTTTTAAATAAAAAAAATTCCACGATGATTTTTTAAAAAGACCCACCCTGAATACTTCAAAATACAGAACTGTCATAAAAAATCTCAAAACAGGTCAATTTTTACTTTCCTATTTGTATACAGATAATGAAAGTATAGGAATCATGATTTTTTTGACCTCGAGTTTTCGACGGTTTTTTACGTTTTGGGGTCCCCTGAATCTGTTGTGTGTGTGTGTGTGTGTGTGTGTGTGTGTGTGTGTGTGTGTGTGTGTGTGTGTGTGTGTGTGCGCGTGTATGTGCGCGCGTGTGTGTGTGTGTGTGTGTGTGTGTGTGTGTGTGTGTGTGTGTGTGTGTGCGTGCGTGCGTGCGTGCGTGTGTGTGTGTGCGTGCGTGTGTGTGTGTTTGTGTGTGTGCGTGTGTGTGTGTTTGTGTGTGTATGTGTGTGTGTGTGTGTGTGTGTGTGTGTGTGTGTGTGTGTGTGTGTGTGTGTGTGTGTGTGTGTGTGTGTGAATGTGTGTGTGTGTGTGTGTGTGTGTGTGTGAATGTGTGTGTGTGTGTGTGTGTGTGTGTGTGTGTGTGTGTGTGTGTGTGTGTGTGTGTGTGTGTGTGTGTGTGTGTGTGTGTGTGTGTGTGTGTGTGTGAATGTGTGTGAATGTGTGTGAATGTGTGTGTGCGCGCGCGCGTGTGTGTGTGTGTGAATGTGTGTGAATGTGTGTGTGTGTGTGTGCGCGCGCGCGTGCGTGTGTGTGTGTGTGTTTGTGTATGTGTGTGTCTGTAACCTCAATAACTCATGAACGGATACAAAGAAAAACAGTAAATTTTAAACTTAGCTTTATTCCGACCTTCAGTGAACTAATTAGATTTTAAACAAAGTTGGAATATCTGGAGGGTACTTTATGGGTGGTCATTTTGTTATATGTTGATTTTAGTTTTAGAATAATTAAATAGGTGTGGCATTTAAAACACATTCTTAGTATAAAGAATATTAACTTTTAATAAAATATTTATTTGTCTTAAATAAGAACCTTTGGTAATTTAAAGGATACAGAGGCATTTAATACATATCCTTAATACACAGCATTTTAAAAAGGCATTGCTTTGTTTTGAATAAAACTTTTAATATTATTCAATTCATTGCACTTGTTTTCATCCCTTTGATATCATTATTTAGTTGTATTTCACGTTTGTTTACATTTTATTTCAACAATATTTTGACATTATTAATTATCGAAATTCAGGTTATCTTCTTTTTTCTAGGAAATAACTGTCGTCTAGTTTGTATGGTCCGATAGCCAATTCTTATTCCGTGGTACGCATTTGACAGATAATATTAAGGGGATATTTGGTGTTGTGCTATTTGAAATCAATACCATTGATTGTCCATGACGTCATGTTATATTAGGGTGCATTTCTAGGAAAATTAGGTTTAATTCTTAACTATAGTTAGGAATAATATTTTATTAGGATGTATATATACATTTGGGGTCGAATTAGATTAATTTAGATAATTTTTATGGTAACTTGTGGCAATCACCGAAAGTGTGCTTTCCAAAATATGTATGGCCATATCCTCCTTGGTGAAGCAAACGTGACGTTTGGAAAAGGGGTTAAATATGCCGTAGCCAAGAGGTTCGAGGATTACAATTTTTTGTCTTTTCGTTGGGAAAGGTACCGGAGGTACGTGGTTGACTGTTCTTCTGGCCTTGTGAATCGAGGGTCGTCGCGAAGCACGTGGGTAAAACCAAGACGTTTGTCGCCGATAGTGATCGGATTATTAAACACGTTGCTGTGTCGCGCAGAGATAGGTACCCTAAACCATTATTTTTGGGATTATTACGACCGCCTGCTAACGGCCCGCACCACCGACTGCCTGTATCAGACCTCCAGAGAGTTATTGTCAACGACCACGTTGGATTCCGTCCGCAGTCGCTGTTCCAATGTTCCGAAAATTCCAGACGCATCTGGATGATGCGCTGTGATTACTACTTAAGTCAAGTTTTGTTCATTTGATGTCCTGCAGTCCTACAAGTTCTTAGCCAGTTTCCTGTCCGGGATAATCGTAACCAACACCAGTGGTGGAGAGTTACATCGCTTGATAGATTTCTACCAGAAATCAGGTATCTGAAAATCTGCAAACCAAGGTATGAAAGACCTTTAGTCTAATAACTTCAGTGATACTAGTAATTTATATTCCGATTTATCATTTAAATTTTATTTATAAGAATAATTCTGTAACTGTATTATTTGTGCTTATTAAGCTTAACCTGCTGTAAGCCTTAGTGATCACGGGGTAATATTAATTGTTTCTTTTACCCTAATAATTTAGAATTCGGAAAATTCCTCTTTAACTTAAGTATTTTCCTTGTCATTTTGTATCATATCGGTAGTAAAACCATAGAGATCCTATTGTTGAGAGCCTCTGATTTAGGTAGGTTAGTTTTAAAAGTGCTCTAGGTAAATGTATACCTATCTACCTTTTAGACAATTCAATAGCGAAATTTTATAAGAATACGTATTTTTCAAAAATAGTAAATGCCATAATACCGACTCTTGCGTTTTATTTACTTAAACTTTAAGGATAATCAGTATTACTAACTATTTAATGACTCACTTCTTTTGTCCCGACAGCTAGCCGAAGTGGTCTTATTCTCTAAGCTCTAGGAGAACACTATAACCTTTTTTTTTGTAACGGTTTTCTAAATTCTAAATAATAATATACAAAATTTAGGAGGTTACCAACTAACACCGAACTTTGAGTATTAGTAAATAAAACCCGTTATAATTTTTATTTTTTATGGAATATATTTGTTATTTACGTTTGGAAAAGAAATTGCTTAAATAAAAGTTACTTATAATATTACTATCTATAATTTTTTTTATATATATACAATTTTTCTAAAATGGTCCGTATTCGAGAAATTTGACAAAATGTAAAAAAAATATTTCGTTATAAAAATTGTTCAAATTAAAGTTGTTTGTAATATAATTTTCTATAATTTTTGTCCCATAGGTCTAAAATAGACCGTATTCGAGATATTTAAGAAAATGTGTGAATTACGAATTTTGAAGGAAACTTAAGAATTAAACATTAAATTTTAAACTTAAGATTTATTTCGGCCTAAGGTAAAATGATTACATTAGAACAAGGGGCTGATATGGTTTCATTCGAAACTACATATAATTTTAATATTATTATTATTATTATTATTAATGGTAGCATTAATATTTAAAACACCTAAAATATCAACTCCTGAATAATTCATACCTGAAAAATTATATTCTAAGTCACGTGGTTCAAATTGTAATGCATATTTCAATTTTACTAAACTAATAGGACTTCCTGTGTCAATTGGGGCTGAAAAACTATAATTAAAAACTGAATTATTAGAATCAATTACCATGTAGTCTAATGAAACGGTGCACGGCTCGACTAAATAAAGGGGGTGACTGCACAATGTGTAGAGATGTGTTAGCTTGGAGGCTTGTGCGTGAAACAGTACCACTTAAATTCGCACTCCTACGCTGTGGACAATCCTTAAACGGGTGGGTAGTCTGCCCACACTTAAAACATGATCTTTTTTCTCTCCTGAGCTTAGGACAGTCTAACATTCGATGTCATTCTTGATAACAATTAAAACAACGCGAAATAATCGGTGTTCTGGGACTCGCTTGCCTAGAACTTGGCCTTCACTTGGACTTCACTCTTAAATTTGTCTCTAAAGTAGGAGGGATGATTTGGCAGTGTTGCTGAACTAGTACTCACTTCCCTTAAACATCAATCACTACGTGTTACTTTGTTCATAACAGTCAATAATTTTTCCAATGATTTAACTGATGTCATACGCACCTGGCTTTGTAATACATTATTATCGAATCCGTCAATTATGTAGCCAATAAGGTCTAAATCACACAAATCTACATTATTTCTTAACATGACTTTATCATGAAAATAGACAGACAATGATTCACCCTTTCTCCATCTTCTAACTTCAAAATTTTTCATAATGGTTACCTTATCGGGTCTTGAAAAAAACATTATATTTAGGCAAATTTTTAAATCCATCCACTCCATAGTAATGTGGCTGGTTTTCGAGTGATACCAATCTTTTGCCTGTTTTACTAATTTACCAACAGCAATCAGGTGCATAATTTTGTAAAGCACTCTATACACTGCTTGAACAGCATCTACCTTGTTAATCCAAGCTGAAACATCTTGGCCAACTAGTCCGGCAAATTCGGACAATAATGCGGAAATCTCTTGATTTGTAAATTTTGGAGGTCGATTTTCAGGATTTCTCTACGGTATGGTTCTAGTTTCCTGTTCGTGCAACATAATACCTCCAACAGTAGCGTGTATAAGTTAATCAACCGTAAATTGCGAACTAGCAGCGGCGGTCATTGGTTCCTCGTTCTCGTGGTTAGACAAAACATAAAAATGGTCAAAATTATACCTTAATTTCGGGCGGCTTAATCCTTAATCCATTATTTCGAATCTTTAGTCTCTAATCTCACTTCTAAACTGTGGGGATGGCCTGCAGGTACCTTCTAATATTAAATAAAATAGGTTTCTTTAAAATTTGTAATTTCTAAAATGGCCTGATGCCATGAAATATCAAACTCATCTCTACAAGAACAAGTCTTTACTTGACAATCTTGACATTGACAACTGACTTAAAACTTAGAACTAGAATCACACAGAATATTAACAAATGAAAAGCAGACCATTCTTCTTTCTTATTAAATATCTAACTACTGGTGTACAAGACCATCAAAAGTAAAAGAGAAGAGCACACTTATTTGAAAATTTCGCGGGGAATACTACACTAAATTATTTTTATTTCTATAACAACATAAAAAATATTTTATTGTTTGAAAACACACGTAAGAACAAAAAATATACATAGATTACATACCTAAATATTTATTTAAAATGACAGACAAAGGTATGGACAATCATTAGGTTTGTTCCAACTTGATACAAAACCATTCGGTAACGATCATGGAGGTATAATCCTCATTGGTAACGATACAACGCATGCGTATTATACTTCAAGCGTTCCAACTTAATTTGTACGATGTTCGGGTTGATACAGAATTTGTTCCAACTAAAAAATGGACGATTCCGGAATCGTTTCTGTACCGTGATATCGATTCACAAATTTTTGTGGAACTGTTAGAACTGACTTGCGCAAAACGATCGATATATGTTGATGGTTGATAGAATAGAGGTTAGTTTTAGTTAACTTAATCTACAAATTGTTATTTTGATAAGTACATGAATTAATTTTTATTTGGAAAATACACTTTAAATTATAATATTTGAAAAATGAGTGATATAGAAGGAGATAGTGATTTGTTTGATTATGATACTAGTCACGATGATTTAGAATTAATAGTAAACCAAGAAAGGATGAAAAACAAAAATTATTTAGGTAAGATTTACCTACTAATTTCTAAAATTATTATAAATATAATATACAGGGTGTCCCGAAATTAGATGGTCATATTTTAACAGCGAAATCTTCATCCTAAAATAGGAATAAAAGTTCATATAAACATAGGTCCAAAAACGTTCCGTTTTCGAGATATAGGGTGTTACAAGTGAAGTCCTGATAGCATATTTTTGTAAATATTTTTTTAAATTTCTTTAGTCACCGGTTTTTCAAAGTAAAAAAAATTAATTTTTAATTTTACAGGCCTACTAATTTTCAAATGATTTTTTTCTTGAAAATGGTACGTCCTAGCGAGATGCAACAAAAGTAACTTTACTATAAAGAAAACATTGGTTTTCCAAATTTTATAGTCAAAAATGGTAAAAACTGTCAACAAAAAAAACTCAGGGCAATTTTACCATAAGCCCCCCTAATTTACCCACCTATGAAGATGATCAAAAACTGGGGTTTGGTCCATTAGATAAAGCTTTAAAAGGTTAGCATTTGTACCAAATGTCACTTAGCTATCTTTAAATGCTTAGAAAATATTTACAAAAGAGTGTCATCAGGACTTTACTTTTAACACCCAGTATCTCGAAAAAGAAACTTTTTCGGACCTATGTTTATATGAAGTTTTACTTTTATTTTAGGATGTAGATTATGCTGTTAAAATATGACCGTCTAATTTCGGGACACCCTGTATACTTATAAAATTGCAACTTAAAAAAATATCTTCCAATCTTTGGGAAAACAGATATATCAAATGTTACTTAAAAATGCAATATTCTATTTAAGAGGAGGTAGTCGACCAGTATAGTAAAATGGTTTTTTTGTTTGAACACTTTAGAATGTCCAGGCACGTAGCTCATGACATTAGCGAGAGCTACAGAGAAAGTGATATTTACAACAGTAACCCTTGACGTTTTGGAAATCTTCCTGTATTTCATCAAGTAAATAAATATTGAAATTTTACTTTTACCCCAAATAATGATATGACATGACTTTTTATTGTAGCTACTGATTTTCTTGTGTTATATTGGGCATCAGACAGCCAGCTTCAGGAATGTTGCAATTGCAGTTGATGTTACAATAAGTTGTATACACCGAATTATTAAGCGAGTCGCTATGTATCTTACTTAGCAAACTCTCTCCCCAGAAAAGTAAAGTGGCCAACAGAAAATGAGAAAATTGTCATTAAACAACATTTCAGAGATAATGGTGTTCCTAATGTTATCGGTGCCCTTGATGGTAGTCACATTAAAATTGACAAACCTGAAGATGATCATGAATCTTACATTAATAGGAAAGGGTACTTTTCAATTCAAGTAAGTCTCATTATTTTGTAAAAAACTCAGTAATATTGTTCTCTCTAATAATTTATATATTTTATCTATCGGGGGGCATTAAATGTGTTTGTACAGGGTGTTAGTATATTTGACTAACAACGTTCTACCTAAGAGAACTCTTGTTAATTGATAAATTTTTATATAGGAACATGGAGCCTTAAAACGCTTAGTTACCGAGATATAGGGTGTTAAAAGTTTGAATTTCAAATTTTGACATAAACAAACTAACATAAAATTTAACCATTAAGGTTAGTGGCAAGTTTTTCCCCTTATTTATAAGGCCACTTAAACAAACATTTTTTTATTATTTTTAAAATCTGTTAATTTTAGTTAAAAAAAAATAACCTAGCTAAAATGAATGGTGTTACAGAAATTTGCTTCAAAACAAAAGTCTGCATGTACTTAATCACATGTAAGGACTCAATATTTCTAAATTCTAATCTAGTAAGGACGGGTCAAATTTTTTATAATTTGTGTCTTCGACAATATTTTTGTTTTATGATAAATTTTGAATTTTTTAATTTAAAATGTTTAACACCCTGTATCTCGGTAACTAAGCTCTTTAAGAGTTCATGTTCCTATATCAAAATTCATCAATTAACGAGAGCTCTCTGTGGTAGAAGGTTGTCGGTCAAACATACTAACACCCAGGTATACTATAAACTTTCAGATGCAAGCAGTCTGTGATCATAAAACAAAAATATTGGATTTATATGTAGGATATCCTGGGTCGGTCCATGATAGCAGGGTGTTTGGGAACTCGCCTTTAAATAATAATTTAAAAGAAATATGTGGCAGATATTACATTTTAGCAGAAATTGGCCATCCCTTAAAAGCAAATATACTAACTCCATACAAAAATAGAGGAAATCTGACACGTCGCCAACTTAAATATAATATAAAGCTTTCAAAAAATAGATATGTAATAGAACATTGGCCGCATTCAGCAGAAGCAAGCGATTATCAAACGATAACTTAGCGATGACTTATCGATTAGTGAATCTCCTGAATGAACTTATTAGGCACTTCGACAGGCGACATAAAAGTGACATGTACTTCAGAAAAAAGTCATCATCTAAAACATAGGTACAAAATTTAGAATAAAACACCAAATAAATTACTCAACTACATAATTATAAATTAATGTATTTGCCTGATTTTAATGCATTGTGCAACACTTCATTACCAACTAAAATATATTTCATATTGTTATAAACATATATCACTCCAAAGTCCTCCATTTCAGTGAAAAATGACAAATCCAATGTAAAAATGAATTCAAAATAAACATAAAATAAGGTTATGAGTTATGAGCACCACCACAAAACATTCACTTCAGTTGGTATGAGTTCTAAATCTAATCACGATGTGATAACTAATCGTATTTTAAATTCGATGTTTTAAATGGCGGCCGATAACTCATCATTTGATTACTAATCGCTCTTTTATATATCATTCAGCAGAAAATCATAAATCGATTGCTTCTGCTGAATGCGGCCATTGTTTTGGTGTGTTAAAGCAAAAGTTTCGGCAGTTGTTTCATCTTAAATTACGAAATGTCCGTTTTATGGTACATTTCATTGAAGCTGCATGTGTTTTACAAACATTTGTTCGAAAGATAATTTCATTGTAGAAGATGCACCTGAACATCCACAAATTGATGGTAATCAAGAAGTTGAGGATGAAAGGGATGAAGAAGAAGAAGAAGAAGAAGAAGAAGATGATGATGGTGCAGATGCAATATTGATTAGAAATAGGGTAGCCATGGCTTTAGCAATGTAGCTAAATATTTTATATAGTATATGTTTTAGTTAGTAAATAAATACTCTCATTTTGTATAGATTTAAGTATTTTGAAAATAAACATTTTTACTTTCCTATCTGTATACAGATATAAGGAAAGTATAGGAATCATGATTTTTTTCGACCTCGAGTTTTCGACGGATTTTTACGTTTTGAGGTCCCCTGAATCCATTTTGACTATTTTCGCGATGATGTGTGTGTGTGTGTGTGTGTGTGTGTGTGTGTGTGTGTGTGTGTGTGTGTGTGTGTGTGTGTGTGTGTGTGTGTGTGTGTGTGTGTGTGTGTGTGTGTGTGTGTGTGTGTGTGTGTGTGTGTGTGTGTGTGTGTGTGTGTGTGTGTGTGTGTGTGTGTGTGTGTGTGTGTGTGTGTGTGTGTGTTTGTGTGTGTGTGTGTGTGTGTGTGTGTGTGTGTGTGTGTGTCTGTGTGTGTGTGTGTGTGTGTGTGTGTGTCTGTGTGTGTGTGTGTCTGTATAACGCATAACTCATGAACCGATACACAGAAAAACACCAAATTTTAAACTTAAGCTTTGTTTTAGCGTCCAATGAGCTGATTAGATTTTGGGCAGAGTCGGAACATCTGGGGGGGTACTTTATAGGTGGTCATTTTTATATTTCATGGAATATATCTGTTATTTACGTTTGGAGAAGAAAATTCTTCAAATAAAAGTTACTTCAAATATAATTATCTATAATTTTTGTTCAATGCAAAATTTTCCTAAAATGGTCCGTATTCGAGAAATTTGACAAAATGTAAAAAAAATAATTTTTTATAAAAATTGTTTAAATAAAAGTTGTTTGTAATATAATTCTCTATAATTTTTATTCTATATATAATTTTTTTAAAATGGACCGTATTCGAGATATTTGAGAAAATGTGTAAATTTCGAATTTTGAAGAAAACTCAAAAACGGATAAAGAAAAAAACATTAAATTTTAAACTTAAGGTTTATTTTGGCCTGACGTGAAATTATTAGATTTTAGACATAGTCGGAACATCTGGGGGGGTACTTTATGGGAGGCCACTTTTATATTTTATGGAATATATCTGTTATTTATGTTTGGAGAAGAAAATTGTTTAAATAAAAGTTACTTCTAATATAATTATCTATAATTTTTGTTATATACAAAATTTTCCTAAAATGGTCCGTATTCGAGAAATTTGACAAAACGTAAAAAAAATAATTTTTTATAAAAATTGTTCAAATAAAAGTTGTTTTTAATATAATTCTCTATAATTTTTATTCTATAGATAATTTCTCTAAAATGGACCGTATTCGAGATATTTGAGAAAATGTGTAAATTTCGAATTTTGACGAAAACTCAAAAACGGATAAAGAAAAAACATTAAATTTTAAACTTAAGGTTTATTTCGGCCTGACGTGAAATGATTAGATTTTGGACATAGTCGGAACATCTGGGGGGGTACTTTATGGGAGGCCACTTTTATATTTTATGGAATATATCTGTTATTAATGTTTGGAGAAAAAAATTGTTCAAATAAAAGTTACTTCTAATATTATTATCTATAATTTTTGTTTTTTGTAAAAATTTCCTGAAATGGTCCGTATTCGAGAAATTTGACAAAATGTGCAAAATTCTGATTTTTATGAAAGTTTTTAAAATAAAAGTTGTTTGCGATATCGATCTCTATAATTTTTGTTTATGCATGATTTTTCTAAAATGGACCGTAATGAAAAAATTGTAGGAAATTTAAATTTTTCAGTATTTTCGTTTTTCATGAATATCTATAGAAAAATGTTTCGAGGTAGATGTATGTGGACAATGTATATATTTAGTTTATCCTCTAAACATTTATAGAGATGCTGTAATAGGTTGTACAAAATAACCGGAAAAAGCCTACAATAACTAGATAGGAAAGTCATGTGTTGGACACATCAGATTTTTTTATTAGGTTTCAGGTTTTTTTTAATTTAAACCATATTACATACTTATACAAACTAAAAATATTATATGTAAACTTAAATTATATTCTCAAAACAGTCTAAACAAAATAATATTAACAAAAAAATCATTAATATCTATTCAAATTAAAAATATATTCTTCAAACAAAATCAATATTAATATCAACTTAAAAATAGTATTGCATACAATTATGCAAACTTAATCTATATTCTCTTAACAAAATGAGTAATAAATAAAAATATAAATTCAAAAACACTAATCTTAGAATGATCACTACAACACTTGCAATTATTTTCTTTTAAAATAGTATTTCTTCCTTTAATTAAGTAATTTTTTCTTTGCAATTCTACTAATTTTTCTCTCCCAATTATTGGTTTTTCGGAATAATATTGCTTTCTATCGTCTCTTACAAGTTCCAAATTACTTTCTCTTTTTCTGGTAGGATGCCTGGTTTTTGTTGCAACAGAAATGGAACCTTTAGAATCGCTCTTACCTGAAGTATTTGCAGTACTATTCCCATTTTCTAAATTGTTAATTTGCTTTGGATTCAGTTGTTCGATTTGTTCATTGGATAATATTATTTCTGGATGAACCGATCTTTTTCCCCCAAAAATATTTTTCATCTCTTCGACGTATTCGAAATATTTTCTTCCTCTGGCAGTAGAATTTTGGTTATCTATATATTTCTTGTAATTTCGTTCTACTACCCTCCATCTATTGTAGAAATTTTCTTTTGTTACGTCTGGCATTTCTGATATTAATTAATTTTTTATTATCCTCCACAACTGTTTCTGAGACTTTATTGCCAGGGTTCCTACTTTATATTTATATTTGCCATATGAATCTATTGTTTTGTTTGATATTTTTGCATTTGAATTTACCGGATATAAAACGAGAAATTCGGATAAAATTACTGAAAAAATGTATTGCATAAAATCATGTAACTTAAATTATATTCTCCAAACATTCTAAACAAAACAATTATATAAAAATAATAATAAAAAATGTAAAAAGACTGCACATATATATGCGTCATTTACCATTATTTTTCATTGTGCCCTAGAATCTAGAATGATAATATTATAAAATAAAAAATCATTGAAACATCAATAAAACAGAAAATTATTTTGTTTTCGAAAAGTTTGGTTAGAATTTTCTTCCTCTTTTATTTTATCTATTTATGGACCATCAACAGTTTTAAAAGCATTCTAACTCATTTTCGATTCCAAAACAGTTCAAAGATGCGCTTTCGCAGTACATCGTTCATGTACCGATATTGGTATGATACGAGAACGGTACCAAACATCAAATCGAAACAAACCTATAATTAGGTATTCCAACGACTTGTCAAAATGCTGCCAGTGGGAACTGACAGTTTAGATATGACAAACCCTGTGGGCCTGTTGTCTTTGACGGTGATACATATATAGTTATATAGATTGCTCAAAGCGGATCGTTAGCGAGCGGCCATATTGCCTGAACAAGCTTTCTTTAATTTGAATCGATTTAGCAAAAATGTGTTTTAAAACCTTCCAGACTTTGAAGAGTAAAATAAAAAAAAAAAACTACATTTTATCTTCAAGGCATATGCTTATGTTTATTTTTAAAAACATGGATGATCAATCTATATGAGTGATTCTGTCAAATCACCAGGTCCACAGTGTTGCCATATTATAACCTATCATGTGCCTGTCAGTTTCAACAGGTAGCCATTTTGTTTGGAATGCCTAATACTGCGTCGAGTTTTAGATATTTTTTCACATTTTTAAAACAAAAATCATTGTAATTAAAATGGTCAGGGCATACAAAGGCTAACTTAAAAAGAGTTTTATCCAGTCTCTGTATGACAGATGATCATAATAATAAGCGATCTGCTTGTTTTGGAACCCTAAAAAATGTAATTCTTTTATATTCTTTATTTTTAACCGACTTCAAAAAAGGAAGAGGTTATCAATTCGTCGCGATATTTTTTTTTATCTATGTTCAGCGATTATTCTTTAACACGCTGTCCGATTTCAATGATTCTTTTTTTAAGTGTAAGGGATTCTTTTTTTGTTAGAAAGGGGGTACTTCAGGGGTGGTCCCATATAAATTTATTCAAAATCTAATTATTGGGTCCATGAGAAAATCCTCAAACTCTTAATTTTTTATGTATGTTTAGCGATAATGCTTTACCACCTTGTCCGATTTATATGATTCTTTTTTGTTAGTAAGGGGGTACCTCAGGGGTGGTCCCATATAAATTTGGTTAAGATGTAGTGATGGCATCTGCACGTTTTTGAAGTCGGTTTTTTTTAATTTTTAATTTCTAATACTTGTTGCTAAATATTGTTACTTACATGTGGAATGTAACGAATATATCGGCAACAGACGTCATAATATTTGCTTGCAAGTCAAATGGCACCATCAATCATATTTAAGTCACCCCGGAGCGCTACGGCAAATAATAATAATAGCCGTCCCTTCCCCTACACAAGTCGTTCAGTCGACTTCAGGGGTTGAAATTCACTCGTAAGGGGGTGAATTAGGGAGAGTATTATTATTATTATTATTATATTATTATTTTACAAGATATCCTAAAAAAAGTCTAATTTACAAGTTTTAAAACAAATAAAACATTTTTATCTAAATAATAGTAACAATCAAAATATTTAAGAACAAACAAAACAACATGAAAAATAAAATTCACTAAAAATTTGACATTTTTGACACATTATAGAAATTAAATTGGTTAAATAAGTTTCAGTTTGTTTATATAAAAATGGCCGCCTTTTTTTATTTTCTATTATTAATCACATTAAGATGCGCAGTGGATTTTACGCTGGTTTCTATATCTATGATTTTACGCCGTATACTCCTATTCGCTCAGTGCGAAGTCATGGTAGGTGAAGCAAAAGCGATACTAGCGCTAGCTGCGGATAATTCGTGCATTTTAGGGCGATATTTTGTAATTTTGGCATATCAAATACACGTATACATTTTACTTTTTTTTTTTTTTCATAAAAATGGGTAAAAACAATACAATAAGCAGTTGCTGTGGTAAAAATTGTAAAAATACTAGCAAAAAAACAGTGTAAATTATAAAAATTTTCAGTAGCAAAGTGGAAATGAAATCAAAAAAATAAATGGATATGTGTATAATAAAAAAAATAATTTTATTTTTGTAATAATAACAGTAATACAGAAACAGTAGACATCAGAAACTTGAAAGGTTTTAAATAAACAATAAATTATCATTTTACGGTGTTCTACAACATCCCTTTAATCTTAAATGTTCAGCAAAAACTTTTAGATTTTTGCCTTTGATTATTGTATGCGGCTGAAATGCAATTTTGTGACTTACTGATAGGAAACCAGTTTTAATCATTCATTCTATGTTTTCTTTCGAACGAAAATGAAAGTATAAATAACAATCCTTCTGTTTATACATTTTAACTTCACGCTATTATTTAAAGGGATTTTTTTTATATTGAGAGAATAGGTTAATTCTTTAAAGACAACTTATTAGACTTAGGCAACCTCTTATACATTTTTCCGTAAATAATGTTGTCTGCCTTTATTTTATTATTGATTTTTACTGAATATACTGAATATTTTTTAATATTTTTAGTTTAAGCGATAAAAATATATAATATATATAATAATAAATTAATGTTTTACCTGTTTTACAAATCCATATACTTTTATTAAAACTAACATATATACTTTCAAAATTAAAAAAAACTGCACCCGAAGTTTTTCGAAACATATGTAGTGCTGTGCTAAACGATAGAAAATAAAAACGACCGAATAAACCAAGGACATTTTATATAAATAATTATTAAATAACATTAAATTAAAGTTTGGTCGGAAAGAAAAAAGATGTTTTCACGGCTAGTATAGATGCTAACGGCTGAAAGGTGACTGGATGCAGCCACAGGGTCTTTAGTCTGATTGGCGTTATCATTTTAAAATATACGTGTTGTATACAAGTTTTTATTTGTCAAGAATATATTATTTTTATTTTCTTTTTTTACCTTTTTTGTAAGTAGATAGTCGATGACATTGTTAATACTTTGACATTTATTGATTTTATTTGTCAAAATAATAATCTTTTAAATTTAATAGCCTCCTTTGTATATGGCAACCAAATGAAAAATAAATTAGTTTTATATTATATTTCGATACGGCGTTGGTAAGAAAGTGACTTTCACATTGAAAATGTGAAGGCATGTTAGATTTTAAAGTGTCACATTTTCGCTTATTGAACTGACAATAAATGTCCAGTATTTAATAATATTTTCTTCATTTCGTTAATGTCTAACTAAATATCATTGTTATTATTATATATTTATTACAACAATAACCTCTTTTTCTGTATCACTGTACACTCCACCAGAAGTCGCGTTAGATGGATTTTTTGACGAATTCTAAGAAAGCCACAAGAAAGCAATAAGTTCCCATACGTATAAAATGTCAGGGTAGCTTCATAATGTACCCATCAATTTTGAGTGATGAGATCGGATTGAATGGAGCTCTGAAAACATGTGAAAATGTCGCAAGGGTCGGTGGACAGAAAGACTTTTATGACACGATATAATCTTTTTGGATGAACACAATTTATTTCAAGGCTATTGTTAGCAGTGACATACATTTTTTTTACATTGAGATCTAGTATAATGTGAGCTATGCATTAAACAAAAATTCAAATAAATATTCTTCGAGAAGTTTTCAATAGTTAAATCTGTTAAAAACAATACATTTTTTAATTATATCTATAAAATTATATTTATATAAAATATACATTTAAATCTGCAAAAATCTTAAGGACAAGAAAATACTAAAGATTTTAATTTCTAAACCAGTTCTGTAAATGATTTGTTTACAATTGAGTTCTCAAAATTGATACAAAACATGTATTACATAAAAAAAAACTTCGCCCAGTGAAATACGCTTTTCGTCGTCTGATTTTGATATGGATAAGTAATTGTAACAATGTATATTACTGGGTGTAAGACATCGAGTGTGCTCTATGGAAATTTATAAAATGTCTTTACTAACAAATCAACTCACGTTTTTTAAGATAATGATATTGCGATATTCGAATTTATTTAATTAATAATAAACAACAAATGACTTATAAAACTTTAAATTACCCCTCCTATAGAGTGTAGAGGTAAGAACTAACTATGTATACAAAAAGTGTCCCTTAAAATGTATAAAATTAAGATGGCGCGTCTGTGCCAGAGGGACGTCAACAGTCGATCACACAATGACACTAATGGTGTATATTATATTTATATTGGGAGAGTGTTCTATGTGCATATTGCTATGAAAATTATAGAGAAATTCAATGAGATTTATGTAATATAATTCAATTTACAAGTAAACCGTCTGTTCCTGTTGAGCAATATGGAGAGAATACCTACATTCAATGTCAAATGTACTATTTAAAAGGATGTGATTGTTAACCGGTCATCCATTTATATTATAATATGACAATAAAAACTCAAACTTTATAATTAGGGAAAGATATACTTACATCGGTAACAAGGTATTTTTAGAAAAACTGGTAGATTACTCTATTTTATAGTGATAATTTGATTTAATAGAGTGAGTCTAAGATCATACCTGTTAGAGAAATTAGGGCATAGGGAAGAGACTGTGAACCAGGTAGGAATAGTCATTGCAAAAGAGAAATATATAGAATTTTTGTTAAAAGTTTGATAAAAATACTACTGAAAACAACAAATGCAGGTGTGCTATGAGAGATCCAATCAACAAAAAGTAAAAAAAAAACTTTTGGAATATTGAAAAAGGACACAGCAATAGACCAGAAACAATTCCTTGGCTTTTTAATAAATATAATCTTGTGATATGCAAAAAATACTGCCCGAGTGGAGAAGCCCAGTGATATACAGCAACGCACCGACTATAAGCGAATGGTCACTGAATCATAGAATAGTCCCCTCTTGATTTTATTTTTAAAAATTTTTGAGAATACCTATTAATATTTATTATATTCGGTTTAATAAAAGCTACAGATTTCGAAAGTATTGAAAGTTATTTAAAGATTACCTATAAATATACCTATAGAAAATGTGTATATGACAACTGGTTTAATTAATCTTTTTTTGGGTAGGTAATTATATTTTGAATAATTTACAATCTTCTTTTAAATGAAAGACAAAATATTTCTGTTTGTAATAACTGAACATGTAATATTTTATGCAAACATAATATACAGAGTGGTCAAAAGTCTGGAAACGGCCAATTATTTCGTAAATTGCTAATCCTAATTGTACTAAATTTGAGGTACACCTATTTTGGGATACGGTGATTCTAAATTTGATGTTTGCAATGTTGCCAGATTTGCCGTTTCTCTTAAATTATTAGTCACTTTGGTTTTTTAAATTTATTACCCTATATATTCAGTCATTATTGGAATCTCTTATTCAATACGAGTTCAACCATATGCAACACTTATGATTTTATGTAGTTTGGAAGGTGTTAAATAAATAAAACAATCATGGAGAAATGTGGTAGACGCATTCTACCATCGATTAGGGTACTGTCAACTCACAAATGGAGCACATTTTGAACACTTGATAAAGTAATCATTATGTTAAAAATGTTATAATCTTTCAATTGTTACATTTTAATGTAGTTAAAAATAGTTTGTATTTAAAAATTTATTGAGACAATTAGGCGTTGCCAGACTTATTTTATTTATTTAAGACCTTCCAGACTACATAAAATCATAAGTGTTACATATTGTCACAAATTCCAAATAATAAATATTTTCCAAATTTTATAAATTCACATTATTTAATAAATTCACCTAACATAGGACATTTACCTCTATTTCAAATTTCAGTAATATAATAATTTCGTAATAAAATACTTTTATTCTCAAGCAAATTAATGTAAATAATTTTTTAGTCTTTATAAGATATTTCCTTTCATGTCAAACAATAATAAAATCTATTGATTTTGCTGATTTAACAATCTATTATGTGTAAAAATCAAATAGGTGAATTAACTGGAAAAAGATGCAAAATCAGCAGATGAGTCTTGAAGGTAAATGTTCTAACAAAAAAGGTTCATTCAGGTTAGGACTGAGTAACAGTAAAGAGCTCAGCTCCACTATTAATTAGAAAATAAAAATTTCAAGTATTAAATAAAATAAAATTAAATAATTAACTAATAATTAAGTAGTTTGAGAGTTTGTGAACGTGCCCCAACAGAGAAATTTAATGTGGTAAGAAATAAAATTTTTTTAGTTATTCTGTTAAATAAACTTTTATTTTATTTTTGGTTCTTAGTTTATCTCTCATTTATATTTTTTGTGTATACTTGTATGTAAATAATACCTATTGGGTATATTAATAAATATATATATTTTTTTATAATTAGTAATTTTAATTCTTATTCCTACAAGCAGTAATTAAGTAACTTAAAAGTAAATAAATACCCCTCTCCAGGTTGTATTTTGGGTTGAGCAGATTTTATTCAAATTTTGGGAAAGTCCGGGCTACTCAGAATATAGCGTGGCGAGCTAGAGCTCGTTGTGGCGTCGTCAGATAAAATCTGAGCTACAATACCCCCTAGGCTGACGACCACTTCATGACAATTTGGTTGAACTCGTATTGAATAAGAGATTCCAATAATGACTGAATATATAGGGTGATAAATTTGAAGAACCATAGTGACTAATAATTTAAGAGAAACGGCAAATCTGGTAACATTGCAAATATCAAATCTAGAATCACCGTATCCCGAAATAGGTTTACCCTAAATTTTGTACAATTAGGACTAGCAATTTATGAGATAATTGGCCGTTTCCAGACTTTTAGGCCACTATGTACACCTATTTAAAAAAGAAAATTACGTTTTACAAGCATCGCATATTTATATGAAATAACTTACATACAGGGGCGGTTTTTCCATTAGTTCATTTGTGCAGTGAAAAACCAGATAAATTTCATAAAAACACATTATTTTAAAATTACATAAATAACATAAAAGTATAAATTTCATTTTAATATTTTTATTCTCCTACGTGTTAATCTATATTTTTTGGTACATCATTGTCCTCTTACTGATCGTGTCTCTGTGGCACAGTATACTTAAGTATACTGTATCTGTGGCGCATTATGATGAGTGAGCCTAACACGAGTGAGACGATATGGCGAATGCATATAGCTAAAAAGAGAAGACAACACGTCAACAGATCCTTCAAACTGCCAAAGAACACATTAATTGGCATGCCGCTCACAAACAGCGTCGCCAAACCAGTGTTGCCAGTCTAGTACAATTCACAATTGTACTAGATGTAGTTACATTCTGCGTGTATCAGTGTTCACGTGTAAAATATATATATATATTGTTTTCCTTGTTTTGGGTTCGTTATCAATAAAGACCTTTTTTCCCCTTTAATGAATTAGATGTCACTGCAAATAGAATTCGAAAAATCTGGTACATTTTTTAGACAAATCTAGGACATAACAAAAACATATTCGCAACACTGTACCAAATTAAATAAACTATCATTCCGTCGTCCCCCTCACTCCTCCGTCATTCCTGTTCTGTGTTCCTCTATTATGATTATTTTTTTGTGCTCATTCAAAAAAAATGTGTTTAATTGAGAACTGCAACTTAATTAAATTGGAAATATGTGTGTCAATTTAACGATTGTTCCCGACAAACTTCTTTAAGACAAGGTAAATAAAACTTTTTAAGGTTATGTTGTTTTATTTACTTATAATAAAGTTTTATGACTAATTATTTGTTTTGTATTTTGTTTCAGTGTCTAAGACTAATTGAAAATGTTAATCTATTTTGTGCCAAGTAAGCAAAAAATTTGTAAATTTTTTGTTTCCCACAAAACCAGCTAAAAAGAAAAATTTGATTATTCTGATCTACTTGACATCATTATGGAAATGAAAATAGAAATGTACAATAAAAGTTTGATAAAGATAAAGAGGCAAATGGTTTTTCACTTTAAAAGTCTGAATCAAAAAAATGGACCAACCAGTTAATTTAATATACTCAATGAGAAATTTTACCTAAGAAATAGTATGTAAATTTAAATAGTTTATAAATGTTATTTATCTATGTTATATATGGTAATTATCAATCGTGTTACCCTAAAATCTTTTATTTTAATTACATTTTTGTATTGCCTTGTTTTTATAATTTAGTATTTTCAAAAATATTAGTTTATGAGTTTATGAGTCTGAGACTGCTGGGTTTCGAGTCCCAGACCGGACCATGTGGATTTTTAATTAAATTGCATGGTTCGGTTTAGGATTTGATGTGTGGCGTATTAATAGAAATTCAATTTCTGTTGATATGACATGCAGATTAAAAAAATTCGCCATACATTACCGTCTCGATGATGGTGGGTGAGGTTTTCCGGGTTTTCCTCACCTGTAAGTCAAATGGCACCATCAATCATCTTTAAGTCGCCCCGGAGCGCTACGGCAAATAACAATAATAGCCGTCCCTTCCCTTACACAAGTCGTTCAGTCGACTTCAGGGGTTGAAATTCACTCGTAAGGGGGTGAATTAGGGAGAGTATTATTATTATATTATTATTATATTATTATTATATTATTATTATATTATTATTATATTATTATTATATTATTATTATATTATTATTATATTATTATTATATTATTATTATTATATTATTATTATATTATTATTATATTATTATTATTATTATTATTATTATTATTGGTAATTTGGATCATGCAGGTATTAAATAAAAATAAGGCGGTTAGTAAATTAGTTTACAGTTGATAATAAAGTATGTCTCGAACAGAGCAATAATTATTGAACGTAAATTCTGATTTTGATTAGGCACTTAACAAGTGACATCCCACATATTTACATGCTCTGGGTAATCAATCCTAAAGTACATATCTAAACATTAATATACTATCTACAATTAAACAATAATTTGAAAATACAGATGAAGCCGATTTACTTATTTACACAAAATTACTATTGTTCTATTATTTATTAAAACATATTATTTTTTAGTAAACATGTACATGCAAAATTCTGTCATGAGAATAGGACAGTAGCGAGAGCAAGAATAATTTGAAATATGCTGTAAAATACACTTGGAAAGGGTCATATGGAGAATTAAGTGTGATAACATTTTACGATGTTTATCTCACTACTTTAGTTCACAGATTCCTGTAAATGTTCAATTATGTGCTGCTATTTCAAACTTTTAGTATCCTTTGATAAAAGAAGTTGAATATTATTGTTGACCTCTTTAAACTGTTTATTTTACCTTACACATTTTTTTTTCTACTGTTCATACAGTATTCTGTGAAGAGTATTATAGGTTTACTTTGTCCGTCTGTCCGATGTCACGTTTGGTGTCTGCAGGATAATTAAAAAACGAGAAATTATATCAACTTAAAAATTTTAAGCAAAGATCAAGCTCTATAAGGGAACAAAGCCTATTGATTTTTAACAAATCTAATTAAAAGAGGGGGTTAAGATGGGTTGAAATTAAAAAAAAATCCTAAATTAAAAAGGAAAAGCGATATCAACATGAAATTTTAAGAAAAAATAAAGCTCTAAAACCCTTTAATTATAAAAAAATCTGAATAAATATAGGGGATTTAGGGGGGTTGAAATTAAAAAAAAAGTCAAAAATGAAAAGCGATATTAACATGAAATGTTTAGTAAAAATCAAGCACTATAAGGAGATGAGGCCTATTGATTGTAAAAACAATCTGGTAGAAAATGGGTAGTTAAGGGAGTCTGTTAAACTGCGAAGAGTATAATTTAGAATGCCTGGCATTATACAGGGTGTTAAAAAAAAGTGTCACAAAATGAAATGGTGAATAGTATGACCCAAAATAAGCAGAAAAGTCTTAATAAATATATGACCGCAAATTAACGGTTATAAAAAAACAATGATATTTATAAACAATCAATAACAACATAGAGTTAAATGAGATGTTCAAAGTGCCCTCCCTCCATTTCAATGCATTGCCATTTGCACGACCGTACATAAAATGCATGTCAGCTAATTCAATATTAGTGTAAACAGGCATAACGAAAATTTATAAAATTATTCACCCACAACAAAATAATAACTGCAAATAGTATCTATGAAAAAACATCAGTAGACCCCGATAAGAAAAGCAAGTTTTTGAGAATGAAAAAAGATAATCAAAAAATGATACAAAACACAAAACACTCCGTATTTCTGAAACCATTCATTTGCGGACATATGTTTTATTAAGACTTTTCTGCATATTTTGGCCCATACTATCCCCCGTTTTATTTTGTAACACTTTTTTTAACACCCTGTATATCTTTATTCTAGTTTGTATCTGTGCAATAGTGTGGATTGTGGTGAAACTGATCTTATAAAATAAAAATTAAGTTCTTATTTTATTTGCCAATAGAAGATATTTAAAAAATATATTTTTTATTTGACATCTATGACACATTGTGAAAATGATTAAACTTACAATAAAAACTGAGAAATGCTAGGTAAAGATTCATAAAATATTTTTTACACAAAAATTAATGTCAAGCTTTCTACATAACCTGATATATATTTAAAAATAATCTTAAATTATGAAGAAAAGTCAGTTTACTAATTAATAATGTTTATAGATGGTTTTCAATGTATTAAACACAAAACAAATATTACACTAACTAAAATATTCATTTATTATTAGTTGTAGTGCTTGAAGACAGTATGATGTTGATGATAATAATAAATACACTTAATACAAACTCAAATGATAAAAAAAACAGCGATATTGGCTCTTGTACAAAGTTTTGAACCGAACTTATATATAAAATTATTGGAAAAAGTGCCACCCATTTTAAATTACCACAAGCCGCCGCTGCTTACATATTGCCTTAATAAATTTATTTACTATAAAAGTATATTTCTTATCAGTTATTACATGTAATAAAATAAAGTTATAAAACATACAAACTAATAGGCACCTACTTAGAAAAAGATGTAGAATAAATTATTTGTTTGGTAAAATAATGCATTCAAATAGTTCTTTAAATGAGTAAATAAAATCTCACCAAAAAGTTTAAAAAATTCAAGTATTTAATTTGATATATATCTATATTGTGTTTGCTCTCTTGTTGTTTAATGACAATTAATAAATGGGGTGGTAATATTAATAATAATTTTGTGGCCAACAATTTTTCTTTCATAAATTAAATTAATGATTAGATATGTGACATTCATAACATTGACTCACCCGAGAGATAAAAAACCCATTTTGTTTAATAACATTAGATGATATATTGTATTGTCATTTAAATCTCTTTCACGGTAAATTAAAACCATTTTTAAAAATATATTTATATACTTTATATAGTTCTGCGATATGAATCGTGTCATGACCATTTATTAACACCTATTAAATTCGCTTTTTCTAGTGGAAAAAAGTAAAAATAAATAGTAAATTTTATGTCAACCGATAGCTAAAAATATCTGCTATAC